>MU091002.1:0-16551 GCA_014858505.1 Corymbia citriodora subsp. variegata
AAATAGATGAATGTTAAACAGGATAGTCTCTAAGGAGACATTATAGTTGGACTATTACTATACTTCTCATTTATGGATCATGTTAAGTAAAGAGCTATAGTTGTAGTACATAGAAGGGACTATGTCGATTAATGACATACAACCGCTATGACTCGCATTAGTTTTCTTTACTTAATTATGATTATTATGTGATTGCCAATTTAATGAAAATTTTATAGCATAATGTTATTGTGCACATTACAGTCTTTATTAAACCATAAAAGGAAGATCATATGAGCCAAGTGGGAGAATGTAAGAAATTATTGTGGCCCACATGATATGATTTATTATATGGTTTAATAATTATTGAATTGCTATAAAATAAATATTGGTTACGAGAAGTTGCGACTCTAATAAAACGAAAAGGTATAATCCTCAAGGGAAGTTACTGTTTTTCTGAAGAGGTGCGACTCTTATGGAAGTTAAAAGGCGCTTTGATGGAAGGCACCTGTTGAAAGAACGTATAAATAGAGTCCGGTCCTCTCTCCACCCACATGAACAACAATAACTGAAAAGAATTCAGTATTCTCTCCTCCATCGATAGAATGCATAAAAGAATAGTAGGTCAAGGGAGAGAAATCGGATTTCTTCATTTAGTTCGAGTTCTTCGGTTTTCCGCAACGAAAGGGTAACGCTATGGATAAAGGTACGTTCTCATCTATTTGTGAAAAATCATGAAGATCAAAGATCACTGGTTTTTGGAATTTCCGCATCAAAGAACTATATGTATTTTTTTTCTAACATGGGCTTGGCCAAAATTTGTATTCTCTTGAGCTTTAGTCGAGACAATCCTATTAAGGTGGGAGTTTCTTCACTTTGACTCAGTCCAATTTTATGCAATTTATGTGGGCTTAATACTAATAAATGATAATGCTCCTAACATGCAGATGCAACTTAATAATATTTTTATTTAGAAGTTGGGGCTTAATTCCCCGATCCATGATTTTTCTATGTGATGAATGGGGTCACTAAAAATTTGGTGTCAACAAGAGATAATTTCAAGAAAATCCAACCAAGAAAATAAATATTGTCGCCACTTAACCAACCACCTTCAACTTGTTGGGGGACGCGAATATGCGACGAATAAAAGTAGGGAAGAAAAGGAGGGCAAGCATGAATTTTTACGTGAAAAACCCTTCCAAAATCAAGAAGGGAAAAACGGCAATCTCTTCACTATCAGTATCAATGTTACAAGCTCAGGGTTACAAAGTTTCAGTGTTACCACTATAAAAGAAATTGCCCTATTTATAATAGGAGTCTAGGGCATACATATTAAAGGAAATTACATATATGCTATTAGTAGTAATATAAACTATATTTCCTTTAATATCTCAAGATGGGTGATCTACTAGGAAGTGTCTACCCACAATAATATCTTTCTCTATCAGACTCTACAATTCCATCAATCTTCAACTGTCATAAATAACCAAGTATAGAACGTCATGGTATACGGATTTTTGACTTGGTGACTTTGTACATGCATTCACTATATCTAATCGTATTCCGGTTCAAAATGTCCTAAAGTGCAAAATTTTAATTTACGGCATTTTCCCTGTCTTAACTAAAAAGTAAATCATTCTAAAATAATTCTTTTGTCTTTTACAATGTCAATGTTTTTAGTTGGAATCAACTACAAATGAAATTCTTTTATGTATCTTACAATATTTTACAATGACCAACACTGTTTTCACCACAAGTAAGTGGAAAACATTGTATAATGTAAGATTATGGCGTCATGAAATTTCATGATATATAAAACTATTAATTCTTTAAATTGAATGAGACCACGCTGATTTTCATAACTATACTACAATGTCATAAGACAAAAACAATAGATTCTATAATACCATAAAAATCCCATTCTATAATTTCAAAAGCTCTTCTAATCGTCCACTCTTCGAAAAAGTTTCTTGCATTCACAATTGCAAAGTCCTTACTCCAAATGTATAAGCCGTAGATGACCATTCTTGCATTAGGGACCAGACAAACGGCTTCGGTTGATTCAACAAGTTATTGAGTCGCATGTCCCTACAAGCACATAACATGCTCTACAAAAGAACTATTGTATTCAATAGGGAAAATGACACGGATAGTTTATATACAATCTCCTTCGAAATTCAAAAACATTCAAGTATTTCATAACTGTTCAATTTATTTTACTATGCTAGAGGTAGGATAGCTAATTCTTGGGAGAAAAACAACGCAAGTGTTAAAACTTCTGTATGGCGTTTACTTGAGTACATGACTTTTTTTTTCATACTTAAGTGCCACATCAAAATAAAATCGATCATTTAAATGTCATTTCTGGCAAATCATTGTATGTGAATTTTTATTAATTTCCCATACGAAGTGGATTTTTTAAATTTTTTTGAAATTTTGAATATTTTTGTTTTTTTCCTTCTTTTTTTAGGGCTAGCAACAGTCACCGACAACTAGAGTTGATTAGTTTTTGGTTTGGTTTAGTTCCAATGTGGAATTAGGAGCTAGACTTGAAGAACTGGTTTTCAATTTTGGGTACCCGGGACTAGACCGAACTGTCAGTTCCAATCCCGATTTTTTTTTGGCGGTGCTTTGGACCAATTAATCCAGTTCAATTCTCAATTAGTTGCAACAAAATTGATTGCATATGTTCCCACGTGCTAAAAAATCAAACCCCACTTGTTTAAATTTATGTGTGTGTGTACGCGCGCGCGCGCATGTGTGTGCTTAATAAATACTATAGTCTATTTGAGGATTTATTATTATTTTTAAGAAATTAAAAATATATATTTAAAAAAATAATCCGTTCCATCTGTTAGTCTGGTCTAGTTCCTCCCAGAACTGCAAATCGGACCAATGGAACTAGGAACCAAACTGATGCCTTTGGGAATTGGACCAAACTTGGTGGTCCAATCCTAGTTTGAGCAAACTAATGTGCACACCCCTATTGGTGACCCCTCACTAGCCCTTAAAAAAGGGAATATAGGAAATAAAAAAAATTCAAAAAATTGATTTTTTTAGGGCCGGCAAGGGTCAACCACGACCACTTGCTAGCCCTTAGATAAGGGAAAATTAAAGGAAAAAAATAATTCAAAACAATAATTAACAAAATTTGAATTTTTTTTAGATTTATTTATTTTTGTTTTTATTTTCCTGCCTTTTTTAGGGCCGGAAATGGTCACCAATAAATATGCCCTATTGTTAAATTTTTTTTTTAACATATCTATTAAAACATGTAGAGATGACTTTTCCATGTAATGATGGTTTAGGGTGCTCTATCTCTTGAATTTGCATTGTAATAATAGATGTTTGGAATTTTTAATGTACTTAACTCTGTGATACTGTTAATCTTTTTTGAGAAGCATCTATTAAAATATTGTGTAGTGATGACATGAGAAATAAATGAAAATTAGACTACTAGAATCACCCAATAAAATAAAAGTTGAGCAGGTTAAATACACGGAGTATAATGCAATGACATATATTAAATTTTTAATTAATCTAAATGCATTTATGAAAACTAGTAAATGATTCCTTCACTCCAACCTGAGCTTAGGTTATTCTTCGAACATGGTTTCGAAGTACAAAATAAAAAAGAATTATGCAACTCACTAACACAATAGCTAAATAGTTTTTCTTAATTTTTTTTTTTTTTGGGGTGGGAAAGCAGGATCACCGGCTTTGTCCCAAATGGAAAAGAAAAAAGAGAGAGAAGAAAACAAACAAAAATATTTAAAAAAAAAAGGGTAAGAAATAAGCCCACATCAAGAGTGAGCCCCATATTTGATCTTAGTCTTTTATAATAATAAAAAAATGTTTAAGTCGCAGCGACATGCTAAAGTAAGCCCCGCAAGGATAATTTCATTTAAAATGACGGGGATGCCTCCAGGCTCCAGCCATATCTGGGGTGAGAAAGGCGAGAAGAGAATGAACTGATAAAACTAAAGTCATTCCAGCAGAATCCACTACAGAAAATGGTGATCCAAGACGAGATTCATGTTTCTTTAACGGCGCAACAGTGCAATTTCGAATTCCTAGCGACAGCAGCCTCTAGAATATGCTCTAAGTCGCAGGCAAGTTTAGAATTTTTAAAGTTCTGGCTTGCCTTGGAATCAGGGGCGCTGACAAAGAGGACACTACAGAATGTGCGCGATCGCCTAAAATCACCAACCTCTATAGAATTTTTTAAAATTCTGATTTGCCACAATTAATCAGTCAAATGGAGTGTCATCCTAGGACATGCTCTGACCAATTCATATGTGATATTATTTTATGTGCTAATTTTGCAAATAACCGTAGATCATCGATATAATAATAACAAAAATTTGCGAACAGAATATATTCATTTATGTTATATTCATCGAAATCCTTGTGTCATTTTTATTTAGTTTGTATGTAACGAATGATGTTAAAATGTGTCTTATTGCTTATCTATGAGGTTTATATATGTTTTATATGCATGTGGTTTTTCTCTACATTTTAGTTTGAATTTTAGGATAGAACTTTCTAATAATCTCTCGTACAAGATAACTATGTCTTTTACACCCAAGTTGATGAGACTTCTGACTTGAGTAGTTATTGGAAAATATGCCTGGACAGAAATAGAAAACGTGCATTGAGAAATACCCAAGATTATAACCTTATAATGTCTTCTAGAAAGATATATGTCAAGGAGAATTCAAATATGTTCGAGGTAATATTTGTCTAACTAGTCAAACCTTGATGATTACTTTTCCCCATTTGCCCTATAAGTCTGAGCTTATTCGATAGACTTATCCAAAACTTAATCCTAGAAAGCGGAGGCGGAGAGCGTTACCGGATAATTTGCAATTTTCTCTCGAGGTATTTCTGCAAAAAAAAAACCCCAAAACCTTTTTAAACTAATATAAATACTACATAGTGAAAATTGTCAAAAAAAATTTAAAAATATTGTACAATGATAAATTCAATTATAAATATTTTGACGATTTGTCAATATAGTTCTTTTAATCAATTTTGGAAGGAAATATCTTTTGTAAATATCAGCCGTCTTACATGAGACTAGACCTGTTAAACGAGTGGGTTGGGTTGGGTTTGGAGTCGGGTCATAAATGGTCTGACCCAAATTGACCCATTAACCCGTTTATGACGCATTTAAGCATAGTATAAAATTTTTGACCCATACCCAACCCAACCCATACCCGACCCAACCCATATTGTTAAAACATTTCTCTATATAACTAAATTTAGGAAAACTTATTCTTATAATCTTTTTTA
This sequence comes from Corymbia citriodora subsp. variegata, assembly GCA_014858505.1. Taxonomy (NCBI): domain Eukaryota; kingdom Viridiplantae; phylum Streptophyta; class Magnoliopsida; order Myrtales; family Myrtaceae; genus Corymbia; species Corymbia citriodora. The sequence goes on from MU091002.1 coordinate 5,275, forward strand.
AAGATTTTAAACTTATTTAAGTTCATTAACAACTCATGTATTTTAGTTTTTTTAATTTTTAAACCCATTATATATACACTTATCAAAATTAGTGTATAACCCATTTATGACCCATTTAAATATTAAATGGGTCATAAATGGGTCAAGTTTCTTTAAATGGGTCATATATGGGTTATATTAAAAGGAAATCTGACCCATTTATGACCCATTTAATATTTAAATGGGTTATACACCCATTTTGACAGTTGTACATGAGACCATCGCTAATGTGGAAGATTTTAGGAGTTAGTTTTGAATTTTTTACCTTCTTTTATTTTTTCCTTTATTTTCTTTTTTTTCCATTGGCCACAGGTGAGGGCCACATTTGTTGCCTCGTTAGATCTGGGAAGAGTAGCCACCTTGACTCTCATCCCCCCACCCTCACTAGAGCTGGGCAAAGGGTGGCTAGCAAGGGCAGCTCTAGCCTATGGTGTTGTCGGCGTCAATAATCAACAAAAGGCAAAAAAACAAAAAAAAAAAAAAGAAAAGAAAGAAAGATTAGAAAATAAATAAATACCTCAACAATTTAAAAAAAAATGTAAAAATTATGCACGTAAATGATGTCCCTGTCACGTAAGACAACTAGAGTCCATATTAGTAAATTTAGGCTAAAATTGGTCAAAATGACTACATTAATATATTGTAAAATGATTAAAAATTAAATTTACATAATTGAAATATTTATATCTAAATTGACCAATGCATATAGATTTAGAACATTTTGGATAATTATCACATATTATATGAACCTACCTAAATTATCCAATACCACATTACCTTGCCCAAGGTTGGTGACCATGACCCCCATTGGTCATTGCCTTTAATCGGTTGCTGATTGCCAAGGCCTAGTGACCGACGGAGGAAAATGGACGAAAACAAGAAAAAAAAAATTAAAAATTAATACAAAAATTCAAAGAAAATCTAAAAATTAATAAAATTTGTCCACGTTGTTATTGGTTGTACCACATAGGACAGCTAGCGTCCACGTTAGTGGTTTTCGATCAAAATTGGCTGGATGGACTATATTGGCTAAATTAAAAAGTTTAAAATTGAATCGGTATAAATACAACACAATAGATGTGAGACTTTTTTGCTAATTTTCTCAAGTGGAATCATCGTAGTCGATAGAGGACTACGGCTACCAATTAATTAGTGCTCGACGCTCCTACCAATATTAGAAAAACGATTCAAATGAAAACGTGGTCGATGGGATTCGGTCGTATCTTGCTATGGCCTACCAACCAAACGGCCGGATATGACTGCACAAATCAATAAACCAGTCATTACACTGCTGATGCTACTACTATTTCCACCTAATATTGTCATGACAATATTGGCTGGCGGTCACGCGATCGTTTCAAATGCATAGAAACAGATAAAACAGCAATCGAAGCACAGAAAATAGAATACCGGCTCTCCAAAGTTGGCAGAGATAGAGATTAACGGCACAGCCCCACGGCAGTTTCATCTCCTTTTCCATTGAAGATGGTCTTGCGATGTCTGCAACATCAGTAATCTTTAGCCTACTTTGACAAGAGTCGTCAGCCCTAATTTGGACCTAACATCTTTCTGCATAATTGAGCCTCATAATGCACAGTGAAGCATTCTGCGTACGTAGATACACGAACGATTTCTTGCAAGAGTTGGCCTTCTCCTCCCCAGAATCAATCCGATGGAAGAATATTTAGGGAATTATCTGCGATTGAATATAATTCATTAGTTTTTCTCGAGTTGTTTTAGCCCACTTTTTCGGCCAAGTGATCTGCGAGCTAATCAACTTTATTTCAACCCCATCTCTTTTAAATTTTTCCAACGACGGCGCCCGTGGTTGAACATATCTGCACACTAAAAATCGAACTTGCAAATCTGCAAAAGACAATGTCCCAGCCTTTGAAACTCCTTTCCTTCGGTCAAAAACCATGACAGTTCGACGGCTTCGCATCCTCTCCATGCCTATAAATATGCATGCAAACAACACTCTCTTCTCATTCTCATCACAAACACAGCACAAAGGTGACACAACTTCATCTCACACCACAGATATATCTTGTCTTTAAGTAAGAATATGTCTTCAGCCCGCTTCGTCTTGCTCTCACTTTGTTCCGCCCTCCTCCTCCAGGCTGCCCTCGGCGCTGACCCGCTCTTCCACTTCTGCTCTGACCCCGAGAACTTCACCGCAAACAGCCCGTACGAATACAACCTCAACAAGCTCACCAGCTTCCTCAACACAAAGACCCCTCCCTCAGGCTTCGGCCTCGGCTCTGTCGGCCAGTACCAAGACCAGGTCTATGGCCTCGCGCTGTGCCGAGGTGATGCATCACCCTCAGTCTGCAAGGCCTGCGTGGCGAATGCTGGCGCGGAGATCCGCAGCCGCTGCCCTCGCAACAAGGGGGCGATAATCTGGTACGACGACTGCATGTTCAAGTACCTCGACACCAACTTCTTCGGGCAGATCGACAAGACCAACAAGTTCTACATGTGGAACCTGAACAATGTGACCAACCCCGCGTTGTTCAACGGCAGGGTAAGGGCGCTGCTGACCAGGCTGGCTAAGGCGGCCTCCTCAATCCCGAGGCTGTTCGCGGCCGGAGAGAAGGGAGTGGAGGGCAAGACGAAGCTGTACGGAATGGTGCAGTGCACGAGGGATCTGTCGGCAGCCGAGTGCAAGGCGTGTCTGGAGGGCGCGATCGGCGAGCTCCCAAGCTGCTGCGACGGGAAGGAAGGCGGGCGAGTGGTCGGCGGGAGCTGCAACTTTCGATACGAGATTTACCCTTTTGTCAATGTTTAATAGTCCTTGCTCGAGGGCCTAGCTAGGGTGTTCCTAGTGGAAATTACGATAAATAAAGTGAAGGAGTGCTAGGGAATGTGTCTGACACTCTTTCTATATAAGAAAGAAAATGTGTCACATATTCTAGACGAAAAAATAAGATATCCAATAACCGAAGTATTGAGCTCCTTATTTCTTCAATTAAAGAATGCAATCTTTTCTAATTTGACTTCCCTCGTGTGGATCCCATATGTGAACCTTCGACCACTATGAGCTTGGCCGAATTTTGTATTATTTTGGGCTTAGTCCAGATAATCCTATTAAGGTCGGAGCTTCTTCGATTTACTCGGTCCAATTATAATGCCATTTATGTGGGTTTAATACCAACTAAATGATAATTTTCTGAATATGCAAATGTAATTTAATAATATTTCTATTTATGAGTTAGGATCAATCCATAATTTTTTTCTATGCAATCAATGGGGTCACCCAAAATTTGGTGTCAACATGAGATAATTTCAAGCAAGAATATAAATATCGTCACCACTTCACCAACCACCTTTAGCTATCATAAATAACCAAGTATATAATGTCATAGTATATAGATTTTTAACTTTTTGACTTTGTACATCCGTTCAGCACGTCTAATCGTATTTGGGTTCAAAATGGCTTAAAGCGCAAAAATCTAATTTACGGCATTCTACCTGTCTTAACTAAAAAGCAAGATATTCTAAAATAATTTTTTGTCTTTTACAATGTCATAATTTTTTAGTTGTAATCAAGTGTGAATGGGATTTTTTTTTTTTTTTTTATGTATTTTACGATATTTTACAATGACCAACTGTGGTTTCACCACAAATAAATGGGAGATATTGTAAAATGTAAGATCTTATAATTTATGGTTATAAAAGTATTAATTCTTTTAATTGAATGAGGCCACGCTGATTTTCATAACTATACTACAATGTCATAAGACAAAAATAATAGATTCTGTACTATAAAAATCTCATTCTATAATTTCAAAAACTCTTCCAGTTGCCCATTCTCAAAAAAGTTTTCTCATGTTCGTAATTGCAAAGTCCTTACTCCAAACCTATAAGTCGTAGATGACCCTCTTGAATAGGGATGAGACAAAGGGCTTCGGTTGATTCAACGAGTTGCTACGCTCTACAAAAGATCTACTGTATTCAACACGGAAAATGGCACAAATAATTTATATACAAGCTCGCTCGAAAGTCAAAATCATTTGAGTATTTCATAACCGCGTGATTTATTATAATATGCTAGATGTGGGGATAGATAACTTCGTAGCATAAATGATTGGCCGAATCGCACAACGAGATCAGAAAAAGTTTAAGATAACCGGCAACGCTGACCAAGAAGATGCTAGATACGTGCATGACCAACTCTCTAGAATTATTAAATTCTGATTTGCCCAGTAAATGGCAATTCACCAGTCAAATGGAGTGTTATCTGCTATCATCTTAGGTGATGTTATCCTGGATCATGCTCTGATGAATCAGTCATCACTAAAATTATAAATTTGTTACATTACTTTATGTGCTAATGTTGGAAATCACTGTATTTAGCAATAATAATTAATCACATAAAATTTAAATCCGTTTGTGTTAAAATATTGCGCATCACTTATTTACAAAATTTATATACTCTTAATATACATGTAAGTCTCCCACCATCTATTTGATTTTTGCCCAAATTCTTTTTGCATGTGCGACTCCCAATCCATCAAATTCCTTGTGTTGTAAATTCAGCTTGCATGTGAGAGGAGCGTTAAAGTATCTAATATGATTTTCTTACGGGATTCATATGATTTTCATAAGTATGCGATCTCCCATTCACCTATTAATCTTGAGCTTGTAAATTAAACTCTCCATCAATTTCTTGTGGGACAAAGCCATTTGCGCAGTGAAGGGACTCCTAGACTCGAATAATTAATGAAAAATATGTCTCGACCCACAGAAAAATGCCTTGAAATATATGCAAGATGTAACCTCGTAATGTCTTCCAGAGTCGTACGTGTGAAGAAGAACACAAATACGTACGAGGTAGTATTTGCTAACTAGTCAAACCACGATGTTTAGTTACCTTAGTTTTCACCATTTGCCCAAGAAGTCTTAGCTTATTTAGTAGACTTATCCAAAGATTAATTCTAGAAAGTGTAGCCCCTTACCGGACAATTTGAAATTTTCTCTCGGGCTATTTCTGCAAAAGCAACTAAACTTTTTCAAATTAATACAAATACTTACATGCCCTCCAATTTTTGCTGTATTTAATGAAGCTATCTCTAATTTTTGCTTGAGTAACCTTACGACAGTATATAAAGTTTATAAGAAAAAGGAAGTAAGGCACATGATTTCCAGTCAAATTAGGTGATGGTTACTTGAAATGCTAGTTGAACAATCGAAAACACAAATGGTGCAACACAGGGATGCCGCTAAAGCCTATTATTATATTTAATGTCGGTAGAACTAAAAAAGATGCGCTTGGTCTGCTAATCCATTATCTCATACAAACAAAGTTTAATGATAATGACTCAAGAGCCACGGACCTGTGTGATTCTATAACTACTCGATCTAATCAGATAAAAATCGTCCCAGTTGATAGAGGACGTTGTTAGCAATTAATTAATCCTCGACACTCCAAACAACGTTACAAAAGCACTTTAAATGGTAATTTCACAATATAACTTGGTGATGTTTTGTCAAGGCATAGGATCAAACGGCCGTATAAGAACTACACAAATCAATTTGATAAACCAATCCTTATTACACCGGTAATGCTACTATTCCTACCTACAGCATGATGATGATTACCTTGTCGCATTTTGTTTCTTCGCACATGATGCTTATTTCAGAGCTCAAGTTGTGGACACTGGATGATCCCCAGCTAATCATAAAGTGGGTATAGATTGGAAGAATAGCATAGCCCATGGCTATTTATAGCGTGATCAGTTCATAGGTTGGTCAGTTCCACCCTAGAGTCAGTTCCTTGCCCTATCGGTCTAGTTTAGAGTTTTGGCTCATTTTCATTACTCTTTAAAAAGAAAAAAAAATCAGTTCGGTTGAACTAGGTGGATTGGTTCCACACCTCAAACCAGGAATTGCCTAGAACTGGCCAATCCAATTTGGTTCCCGTGCACACCCTAGCTGTTTATCTCCTTTTCCATATAGATGGCCTTGTCATGTCTTGTTTAGCATATACTTTGATAGAGCCAATAGCCCTGAAGTGAACCTCCGTTTTTCTGCACAATTTACCCTTTTAATGCATAGTGAAGCCTCCTACGTCGACTAACAGAAGTCTTAGTGCTCGCACAATTCCTTACGAGAATTGGCCTTCTATCCCCAGAATCAATCCCACGCGGAAGAACTTTTCACGAACTTTCTTTGGTTGAATACAACACAATAGCTTCTAGTTTAATTGTTGCCCACATTTTCCACGAACTGCTCCACAAGCTAATCCAACGAAAAATCGAACATCCGAAGCTGCGAAAGGAAAAAATCGCACCCTTTGAAACTTCTTCCCTTTGGTCGCTGATATCCTCTCAATGCCTATACATACAAACAACACTCTCTAATGGGAGCGCATAACAGAAGTCTAATATTTTCACTTAGGAAGATCTTCAAGAGAAGAACTCAAGTCCAAATTTGTCAATATATTCAGTTGCGCTTACCTTAACTCAAAAATTTAAATTACACGTGTATCCTAATGGGCCTACATTATATGTGTATCCTAACAATCTCTCCCTCACCAACATCATTCTCACGGACCCGTGTTATATGTGTATCATAACAATCTCTCCCTCATGCCTCATGTATAAGCTCCAGTGTTAAGTCTACTTCTCCTTAAATCAGATATCATTTTAACCCAATATCATCCTCACATGCCCGCGTTGTTACACCACATACACCATAATGCCTACATGCCTTGAAACATCTTCAAGAGGAGAACTCAAGTCCAAGCCCATCAGTAAATCTGGGAGTTTGGAAGAATGGGCTCAAAGATTTTGCACATAGCCTTTTGGAAAAGGGAATGTACAGTTTTTTGTTTGAATTTTAACATCTAGGGGAAAGAGGACATATCTATTTCAACAAGAAAATGGTGTCCAATGAAGTGAAATTCAAATTTCTTGATGCCATACAATGCCCAGTAGGGTCCTTGAAAAGGTGGATTGGTTGTCCTTGAGAACCAAAAGAATGGACAAATTGTTTGTCATCTAGTTCGTTCGGACTGACGGGCCCGCGTTATACGTATATCCTAACAATCTCTCTCTCACCAACATCATCCTCACAGGCCTGCGCAACAGAAATCCGATATCTCCATTTGGAGAGATCTTCAAGAGGGAAACTAAGTTCAAGCTTGTCAATATATCCAGGTAAACCCATCTTAACTCAAAAATTTAAAGATAGTGAGTAATATGCCAATTAGGATATATTAACTACTTAATGCCACGTCAATTCTCCGATGTGGGACTATTTCTTTAATACAATTCACACGTGTATCCTAACACTCTTGTCTCATTCTCATTACAAACACAACAAAGGTAACACAACTTCATCTCGCTGCTATGCATCAAACTATAGGTAACAATATGCCTTCAGCCTGCTTCGCCTTGACCTCACTCTGTTCTGCTCTCTTCCTTCGAGCCACCTTCGGCGCTACCTCTGTCGGCGACCGAGGACAAGGAGTGATCGGCCTGCTCTCACGCTGTTGCTATGGGAAGGAAGGTGGGCTGAGTGTTTGGCGGGAGCTGCAACGTTCGATACGAGATTTACCCTTTTGTCAATGTTTGTGAGTCCTAGCTCAAGGACCTAAGTATGGTTTGATTACTCCCTAGCTAGGGTGTTCCTAGCGTAATACATGGTAAACAAAGTGAAGGCGAGTGTGGAAAATTTACCTGGAGCTCTTTTGTTAAATGAACGGATTATATAGGTTGTTTGCGTATAGTTTTTTGAGGTATTCATCAATATGCCATCACTAATATCTTGCGCAAATATTCTCATTTTGTTTTAAGTTAGTGTAATTGGGGCTATGCACAAGTTAATTTTTATGGTTTTTGTGATTGTCATGACATAAGAGTGATAGTGTGTGTACATATAATGACAATCCGATCTTCACCAATTTGATACTTGCAACATTTTAGTATGCAAATCATAAATGGATGATGCATAACTCATTATTACTGTGGAAATATCTTTTGCATTTATGACAATTCAATACCCCAGGTAAATAAAATTTCAGTGGTTGTGTCCAAGACCTATCCGGTTACGTGTATTTTTTTTTATTTTTTTTGAAAACTATTATTACTAATGAATCTTATGGTTACTTTTTAAAGGCCGAAACAATAGGTTACATGCATTAGCAATTCTTCAAATTTTATATAGAGAATAAGTAAGATTTATTAGGCTTTATTCTCTTCTCCATGGTCATATATAGCTGAGGTTTATATTTTCCTTCGATCGGCATCTTGATGGGCACATGCTCTAATATTCACCTACATGCAACTTTAAACACATAATCCAATAAGCAATAAATAAAAAGAGCAGTGAAGGAAAATTAGAAAATCTACTGTTCTCTCTCCCTAGTCATAGTTTCTCTCTCCCCCGAATCCGAGCCGAAAGCTTCCCCCGTTAGCCGCCATCGCCTTCGTCCACGCCGCTCACCAATGTCAAATCCACTGCCCCTCTTCATCACGAGCCTGTTGCCGAGCCATAATTAGCTCGACCAAGCAGCTCTCTCTCTCTCTCTGCCCAAACACGCGACTAGCTTCCATGGCGGCAAATCTAAGGTCATGGTAGGCTGACTCGACGGCGGCTTGGTGAGTCTCGTGACGACGCAAAGGGAGAGCAAAGGTGGTTGAGAACATTTGACATTGACACGGAGGAGAAATGTATTCACCGAATAATGATTGAGGACGCTTTAAATCCATACACGGAGAGGTAGCCCCAAGAACATCCGGCCAAGAAAATGAATATTGTCACCACTTTGACTGGCCACCTCTTGGGATTAACATGACTTAGTTATTTTAACTTAGAAAGTAACAATTGCAATTGTTATGTCGACTAATGCTATACAACAATTTATGAGATTTTACATCAGTCTAACAATATAACGGAATATTATATCTTGAGATATGATAAAAATGCCAATGTCCATAGCCACAAGAATTAACATCTTTCTAGGAGGTGGATGATGAATTCATTTCTTTCGAGCTTAATCTAATTTAAAGTATTATAGGGCACTTAGTACTCTAATATAAGTGAGCAATAATACTATTAGCGAGAATGGTTACTATATGTGGCTATCCAAAAAAGAATTATATATGTGTATATTGAAAATAAGGCTGACTTTGCATCAAGTTGTGCGCAATTACAGACGCAAAATTTCATCATTCGACTTTCAACTAGTTTCGCCATTTTGTTTCTCTAAAGTTAAAGCCATATGAGCGACAAAACTGCGGCCTAATTCAGATCAACCTCCCCATTAGTCATTAGTCAACCGTCTTTTGTTAGCCATTAGATAACGTCCCCACCTCTAGAAAAGGTTGACTTCGGATGGGATCTGACCCCGCAATTGCCGAGGGGACCCGCAACAATTTTTATTTATTTTTCCTACATTGCCCGTTCGATAGAATCTAGAATCTGCGAAGTCACCCCTTTGGAACCGGCCAAAGGATATTCTTGCGTTAATTAATTCCGTAAATGACCAATCATAGGTGCATGACAAATGAGAGAAAAGAAGGTTATTTTTGTTCTTTTGATTTTAATGGGATTGAAGTAATCCCTATGTTACCGTATATTTATGGATAGTAGAGAATTCCCTGTTTAAAAAAAATATTTTTAGAGATATTATTAGATATTTGGAAAATTATTTGATACTTCATTATTTTTTAAGATAGTTAATTCTCTTATTAGATTGGATAATTTATTTTCCTATACATATAGCTCGGATGTAAATATCCTTCTCTAATAAAGTCTCTTTATTTATTCTCCCTCCCCCTCTCTTGAAAATCTTAGAATGTTTCCACCCTAACGAGTAACCACATAAGATCATGATCAAATAAAAGCTGGTGGCGAAACATTTCTTCAGAGCCGCGATTGTCACTCCACGGTGAGTTCTGCAACGACCCATTTACTATGACCTATGGTTCCCGTGGACCATCTCTCTATCCTAGGGCTACGCCATCCGATCCGATCAAAGTGGGAGAGACGTTCCGGCATTGGAGAAGCGGAAATCCATTAATGGAAGCGTATGTTTTCAACATTAGGAAACTACATCTATTTCCATGTGCCAGACCCATGTTCTTCTCTTTCGAGAAGATCTCCAAGAGTAAGGATAGTGTGGCGAAAATTAGTGATCAAATTATAAATATTTAGAACAAGAAAATAAATTGGATATTAAATTTACATGACTCGGTCGGTCAATGTAAACGTTTTTTTTTTTTTTTGGTAAGGGTAAGTATTATATATGAGAAAACGGCCAAGAATGTACAAGGGGTGAAAAACTCAGCACCCACGCCACCCAATGGGACAACATGCCACAAGGGTGGGGGGGACCGGGTTCACAGCATATATACAAAATACATTTAGAGCGCTAGAGATGAACCTTTTACAAGGACTACTCAAAAATTCTAGGATCAATATCCCAACTACGTTGGATAGTTCTGTTCGCTACGGTATCAGCAACCTTTTTGAAAGCCAGTGCTTTGTCTTGGACCGCCTTGATGAGGTGTCCTTGTATAGATGGCACAAAGAGCTTGGTGGTGCGGAAGATGAGATCATTCCTGGATTTCCATATTGCATAGCACAATGCACCAAAAGAGAACTTGACAATGTCTACATAAAAACCATGGCCAGGAAGAGAATTGCTAAGCCACTGGATATTTTGAAGCCAAGGTCGGTTTGACTAAGGGAGGTTGCATTTTACCGCCCAAAAAGTAGCAAGAGACTTGGGAACGTGACACTCAAAAAATAAATGGTCAATGGAATCAGGTCTCAATTTGCAAAAGGCACACCGGGCCTCTGATAGTCTACCATAAGACATGAGGAGTACCTGGGTCGGGAGTCGTCTTCGGGAGATGAGCCAAAGAAGAAACTGATGACGAGGGGCCATCGCCTTGTTCCATATAAATGCTGCCCATGGGACCGGAGTAGCTCTCAACCTAATTGTAGCCCATGCAGATGCAATAGAAAACCGGCCCGAGGTATGCATTTTCCATTGAAAAGAATCGAGGGAGCTTGATAGATTAGGAAGCGTAACCTGAAGACTCAATAATTTTTCCCGTGTGGTGCGGCCATCAACAGAGAATACATCCGCCACCACCGCTTCCCTCCCAATAGACGAACGATAGATTTGGTTGTTTGAAAAGTATGAATTGAGTAAGCCTATGTCCAACCAGGGATCAAACCAAAGAGATGTGGATTGTCCATCACCAATTTTCCATTTAAAGTAAG
>MU091003.1:0-22261 GCA_014858505.1 Corymbia citriodora subsp. variegata
ATTGGTTGACACGACATGACTTGTGTAACACAATTCAGCATTCCCACACAACCCTCTATTATACAAAATCAACCTATGGAAGGCATCACTTATGTTAAAGTCGAGCATATTCTTCTCTTCCCATTTTGGCAAGGGAATAGAAGTTCATTGTCGTGTCCATGGAAAGGACACTAGGATTTACTACATTTTACTTTCTCAGAAGAAATCCGATACTATTGATAAGCCCTAACTTTGCGGCAATGACAAATTAACCTTTTATCGAAGAATAGTTACGCGGTGCTCGGAGTATTGTGCTCTCTCATAATTATAGAATGCGTACGAGATGGAAGGACTATTGACTACCACATCACTAAGATTAGCTATGTGTTTGAAGACTTTTGATCGCCCCATTGCTAAAAATGAAAAAGTAAACCATTATTATCCTTTACGCGTATTAGAGATATAAGTTAAGAAATTAAAATGGATAAGCTTTCGGCGGTAATCGGACTCTCTGAAATATTCTTCCTTGTATTCTGAATGAAATTATTTAGCTCATAGTCATTAATATACTAATAATCTTGCCGCGGGTATGGATGGTCTCCAGTGGGCATGATGATGGCTATCGCGATCTCGTCTCTCTCAATTCCTGCGGGAAACGTGGGGCGACTGATTTAGGGAGGGGCTCAGAGTGACCCACTGACACAGACGTCAGCCGTCAGCCGTCCCCCTCGAAACAATGACGGCAAAGGTTGTCATCTCGTCGCTTGAGACCGAGTCTAGCGTCAACAACGCTTCCAATCTCTGCAGCCTGTGTCTCCAGAGAGCATTCTCTTGTATACTTTATCTCTACAGCCATGATTTATTGGTCTAGGTAATGCTCTACCTGTATTTACATATAATAATAGATCGATCGCATGCTCTACTTGGAAGTAGCTTCTACTTCCATTCCCCTTTCCATTGCCAGGTTCAACCGTCCTTCGCGTACTCATTTCGGACCGAACCATCGTTGGGGTTTGGGGCTCTCCTGGCGCCCGCAAAGGGTTTACCCGCAGCTCGCAAAGTAAGCGAGGACGGCTTTCCTCACAAACATGAAAAATAAAAATAAAAATGGACTCTACCCTTTTAATGGAACGTGCAAAACACGTCCTAGTCTATCTGCACTTTTTCTATGTTCTTCCGGGACCGCTTTCGTCACCTTGAAGAATTCCAAAGAGTTATTTTGACGGAAAGAAATGCATTCGAATAACCTTACGCATGAAGGACAGCTCATGGAGAACTTATTCCTTTTTTGGCAAAGAGCCAGAACGATAAGAGTTACCCAGGATTCCGACCCGAGAATAACAATGAAAATAGGATCTCAAGAGTAACTCCAAAGATCTCACACAACAGTACGATGCTTGTATTTTCCTCTGCAATAATATTTTTTTTGAAAGGGACAAATGCGTAGCATGCAGGTCATGCCCTTTTCTTGTGATGATCGATCGCCTTGTGGAGCTTCCAAGATTGAACTAGTCTTTTTCCCATTAAAATGCCATATCGTCCCAAAGCGGGGCTTCATAGCATGAATCAAAGCACTGATCATGAATACAGTCCGACATTTCAATGTAATATTTTTTTGACACCATCTGGAATCTCCTACTTATGCACTCAGCTTGTCGTACCCTCTTGCGGCAACACACTTGGAAATGATTGATGTCGTTTTTTTATTGTGGCCTCTGTGATTTGTCTGGAATTATGACAGAGCAAAGCAAAAAGTGAACTAAAGTACAAAGAAACCATTCTTTACGTTAGAGATATTTAGGATGATAAGAGAAATGTGGAAGAGAAAATCGAGTAAAGTTTGTATATGTTGATATGTTCCGATAACAAGTATATGAGCTTATAAATAGGATTTATAAGATGACTATCTAAGTAACATATCAATCAAGGATATGGACAATTAAAGGGAAAAATGAAGAATTTTATAAATATATGCACCATAACAAGAGCTATATTTCTAGAAAAATCAAGAGACATATCCTAATATTTCTAGGAAATATCCAGTGACCTGGAAGAAGTCAACTTGAATTTGGAGAAAAAGACTAGGGATGAAAATGGAAGTTGGAGATCTAAGTTAAGACACGTTGGTACAGGAGAATGTCAAATTAGAAAGGAAGCAACTCCCACGAGTTGTGTTAGAAAAAGTTCCATGTTAAAAAATCAATATGATTTGAAATAATTAATATATTATATTGACCCATTACGAAACTTTTTTGAGTAGAAATCCATTCAATTGGATATATTGACAAATTCAAACTCGATCGCTAATAGTTGATTGGTGGCTTACTACTAATGTATATTGTTATCAGGTGAATATATTTAAGACAGAATCTCACAACCAACACGGTTTCCAAATAGCCTTCGTGATTCAGTTTCGCAGAAGAGGAAATTGTGTAGAGTCTAGATATTTCGATTAAGGATAAGCAAAATTAAAGGGAGATGTAAAGAATCTCCTAAATATATGCACTATCACGAGAGATATGAAAAATCAAGAGAAATATCATAAATATCTCTCGAAAAAATCTTAGATATCTCTAACACTTGACGTCTCAAGAAAGTGCAATTGTTCAATAAATAAATAAATAAAAAGTCATCACTCAATAATGTATCCTCCTAATCATGAGGCGCATAGCATCCAAGTAAATAGTATTATACCAGGCAACGACACCCCAAAGTGGGCCGACAATTAGACAGATGTCCAGAAGATTGAACACAGAAGAATGAAGTACAGCGTCTCCATCGTTTAACGCCGCAATTTATGCAACCAAGGACGGCACGGTTTTCCCACGGTGAAGCGAAAGATAAAAGACGGGCATTCCACAAACTGTAACTGGATACTTGATCACATGACATATGAAGCACTGTTTGCTTATTAATCTTGAAGAAGCTCAATATCTCTATGTAGGCGACATTTAGTTAAAGTTCGCCTCAGACCAATTGGCAAGGCTAATTGCCACTGACCGGAGGCAAAGGGGTCGGGCGATGCTTCCTGCCTCCAGGTTGAGAGTCTTCATCTTCCACGACCTCGGGGAATTTTGCTAGAATTTTACCTATCAAGGTTTCTATGTAGATGACATACAAGATTATGAAGCGGAAAGAGCCCCGATTCATCCCAAAAGGAATGTATACTGTCATGGACAGAGCGAGGATGAAGAATTGAGCGCCAGCTCCCAGCAACAGGACGAAAGAGGCTGGTAGCTACCGGTCATAAATGCTGTGGCCATTGTTCAGATATTAGCAGCATCAATGATGCAGCTACATAAGAGTTTACAGCAAGGAAAGAATCACCAAGCTGTGTAAAAGGCCAGATAAGAACCGCGCCGATGGCACAGTACATCATGATGGTGGTGCAAATGAGAAAGGCAGGGAATATGGTTCTGTTGAGATTTTGAGCCAATCCTGCATCAGGCACAGAATCCTCGTAACCTCCAGGGATCAAAAAACCAGCTGCAAAGGTCACGGTTGCCACGAGAATTGCAACGAGCAGAGGAACATCCATCAGATGCTTCAATACACCTCCGTCTTGGAGAGCTCAGATTGTCATTTCTGCAATAATTTCATTGTCCCTTGGCTTCCCCGTATCCAACTCTTTACTTGTAAGTGCCCCAGCAGATCTCAGAATGAATACCGGTATTATCTGGACATGGGCCAAACAAGGATATACAGCGTCATTGTTATTGGACGTTTTTGCACTTACCGCATGAAGATAGAAAAGATTGATTAATTTGTTATTGTTAATGCTTAATTTTGGAGTTACTAGTGAGTGCATACCTTTTGCAGCCGAGAACTCCCTCTTCTAGCTAGCTCTACTGCAAAGTCAAGGGCCGTCAAGCCTTTGTAGTCAACAAGCTTAAGATCAACTCTTCCGTTCCTCACGAGATGAAGCAGAGCTACGGGCTGCCAAGGCAACGTGGCCAAATGCAGAGGCGCACTACCGTCGTCGTCTCTCTCATTTATGAGCTTCGTGAGCTTGGCATTCCTGAGTATGTACTTCACTGCTGAGACTCTTCCGGGCTCGGTGCGGACGTGAAGGATGATTTGTCCATGTTGATTGATCAACTCCATCAGATTTGGCCACAGCCGAAGCAGCTCCTCGACGGCTTTAACATGACCCTCTTTGGAAACGACGTGAATCTGAAAATGGCCGTCTCTATCTATATTTTTTCTTTTTGGTAAGGTAAGTATATTAAACTTTCAACCATGAGATCCTGTACAGAAAAGAGACACACGGCACCGGCAATCACTCTATGGGACAACATGTCACCAGAGTGAGGGGGTACCGTAGTCGCATGGAAGAAGAGAAGATTACAACTTCACAAAGGAGCCTAGGCAGCCCTACAAAAGTCTCACTCGGGACCTGTACTAAATATACATTGGTCTATTCCCCAACTCCGCTGCATTCTTCTATTACTGGGGTTATCCTCCACCCGCTCAGAAGCAATTGCTTTATCCTTAACCGCCTTATAGAGATATTGTTTTAAGGCCGGGAGATGGAGAGTGTGCGCTCGAAAGAGGATATCATTTCTAGTCTTCCATATTATATAGCATAGTGCACCAAAAGAGAACCGAGCAATCTCCTTGGAGAACCCACTTCCTGACAGTGAATTGATGGCCCAAAGAATATTATCTGGCCATGAAGAGTTATACCAAGGAAGATTGCATTTGGAAGCCCAAAACATGGCTAGGGAGTTGGAAGTACCACAGGCAAAAAATAAATGGTCTACCGAGTCGGGTTGAACATTACAAAAGGCGCATACCGCATTAGGAATCCTTCCATAGGACATAAGGAATACCTGGGTTGGAAGACGGCTTTTGACTATCAGCCAAAGGCAAAATTGGTGACGAGGGACTATGGCCTTGTTCCAGACAAAGGATGCCCACTGCACCAAGGGTGATTTCCTGCGAATAGCAGCCCAAGCCGATGCCACCGTAAATTTACCTGAAGGATCCTCATTCCAGGTGAAGGAGTCCATGCCTTGGGATAGGGGGGAACCATAATTTGCCAAGCTATAAGTTCTTGGCGAATCGTTTGACCCAAGGGGTTGTATAGGTCTGCCACTTTAGCTTGCCTATTGAGATCCGATTGGTATATGGAAGAGTTTGAGAAGAGCGTAGAGAGTGGACCAATATCAAGCCAAGGATCAAACCAAAGCGAAGTGGTCAAGCCATCCCCTATCTTCCACTTAAAAAGAGGGAGGGATTCACCTCTAAGGGCAAGGATTTTCCTCCAAGCCCAAGAACACTTTGTAAGGGGATTAGAAGTCCAAAAATCCTTGTGTTTGAGATGTATGGCATGAATCCATTTGCACCAAAGAGATTCTTTGTCAGTAAAGAGGTTCCATATGTGTTTCATCATGGCAGCTTTATTACTGTCACGAATCCTGCGGACACCTAAGCCCCCTTCCTGTTTGGGGAGGCAAACATCCTCCCATGACACTTTTGAACCTCCTGGACCCATGGCCGGCCCCTTCCATAAGAACTGTCTGCAGATTTGCTCTATTTTGTGCACTACTGACGAAGGCAACCAGAAGATGGATGCCCAATATATATGGATTGCATGCAGGACATATTTAATTAACTGCAATCTTCCCGCAAAAGAGAGAAAGCGATGTGTCCATGATTGAACTCTAGCAGTTAGAAGACTTACCAGGGCGTGGCAATCCACTTTATTTAGCCTCAATGTAATGATGGGNTACAGCAAGGAAAGAATCACCAAGCTGTGTAAAAGGCCAGATAAGAACCGCGCCGATGGCACAGTACATCATGATGGTGGTGCAAATGAGAAAGGCAGGGAATATGGTTCTGTTGAGATTTTGAGCCAATCCTGCATCAGGCACAGAATCCTCGTAACCTCCAGGGATCAAAAAACCAGCTGCAAAGGTCACGGTTGCCACGAGAATTGCAACGAGCAGAGGAACATCCATCAGATGCTCCAATACACCTCCGTCTTGGAGAGCTCGGATTGTCATTTCTGCAATAATTTCATTGTCCCTTGGCTTCCCCGATTCCAACTCTTTACTTGTAAGTGCCCCAGCAGATCTCAGAATGAATACCGGTATTATCTGGACATGGGCCAAACAAGGATATACAGCGTCATTGTTATTGGACGTTTTTGCACTTACCCCATGAAGATAGAAAAGATTGATTAATTTGTTATTGTTAATGCTTAATTTTGGAGTTACTAGTGAGTGCATACCTTTTGCAGCCGAGAACTCCCTCTTCTAGCTAGCTCTACTGCAAAGTCAAGGGCCGTCAAGCCTTTGTTGTCAACAAGCTTAAGATCAACTCTTCCGTTCCTCACGAGATGAAGCAGAGCTACGGGCTGCCAAGGCAACGTGGCCAAATGCAGAGGCGCGCTACCGTCGTTGTCTCTCTCATTTATGAGCTTCCTGAGCTTGGCATTCCTGAGTATGTACTTCACTGCCGAGACTCTTCCGGGCTCGGTGCGGACGTGAAGGATGTTTTGTCCATGTTGATTGATCAACTCCATCAGATTTGGCCACAGCCGAAGCAGCTCCTCGACGGCTTTAACATGACCCTCTTTGGAAACGACGTGAATCTGAAAATGGCCGTCTCTATCATATTCAACTGCGCTTAAGGCAAAATTTTCTTGCAAGAATCTGATGCAGTCATACTGACTGACGTATGCTGCCAAAAGGGACAGAGTGTGACGTCTATCATCTTTTATTTATTTATTTTGGTCGGAGACGTCTATCATCTTTCAATCCAAACAATTTTGGATTTCTCTCCCACAATTCCCTCGGCATGTCTAGATTAAACACCGGATAAAATTATTTAATTATTAAAATATTTTTTAATTTAATAACTTAAACTTTTAGAACAATCGATAGTAATTCCATAAAATTTTACTTGATATCAAAGAAAAATGTCCTGTGTTCCAATATTCCTAAACCCTTCATTTGCCTCCTTGTATATATACATATCCAAACTTTAACCTTGGGCCAATATCCAGTCTACACATAAGGAAAAGTTTTAAACCATCTAAATATTAATTTAGACCTTCATAAAAAGGTTAAACTTATAAAATAATTGACAATGGTTCCACAAAATTCTCCACTTTAATCTTAAGCCAAAATTTAGTCTATGCATAAGGATAAGTGTTAAATTTGTTTAAATATCAAGCTATACCTTCATCTACATAATAATTGGCAGTAGTCTCACAAATTTTCACATGGCATCAAAATGCTATTCCGCCCCAATTTGTGTGCAAGACTTTGTGTTCTTCAACTCCACGTGTCGTTCACTCTAGTTTGCACGTGAGGAGTATTAAAAGTATCCCTTGTCACTTGTCCATGAGGTTTCAATTTATCTTATATTCATATAATTTCCCTCCTCTTATAGCTCAAACACAAAATATTAAATCACGCATTCATCTAATGTTCAAACTTATGGCCTCATAAAATTTCACATTCCATCTTTGTAAAAACTAAAAGGTCTATACCAGAAGACCTATCTCTCCTCCTCCTCCTCCGCTTCTCCTCTTCTCCCTCTCTCGGTCCCACTTACGGAGAGCCCTCAACCCACTACGCCGGTGCCTTTGTTGCTGCCCGATCTCCACTTGTTGCTCTCATTGTCCTCGTCATTTTGTAGCACGTCCTCTCTCTCTCTCTCTCTCTCTCTCTCTCTCT
Organism: Corymbia citriodora subsp. variegata; assembly: GCA_014858505.1. NCBI lineage: Eukaryota > Viridiplantae > Streptophyta > Magnoliopsida > Myrtales > Myrtaceae > Corymbia > Corymbia citriodora. The sequence goes on from MU091003.1 coordinate 7,668, forward strand.
CTCTCTCAACGACCTTAAATTGAGTCGGTCCTGAATTGCGCGGTCAGATGTAGAGAGACAGGAACCACAATGCACACGGGTGGCAGAAGGCACCATATCAAGCGTTGGAGACGACACCAAGCACTAACAGAACTTGAAATGCACAATCTTGCAAACGTGACGAGAGAGGGAGGGAGGGAGGTGGCAAGCGATGGGGAATATTCCTTTCTTGTTTTATTCGTTAATTAAATTGGTATAAGAATAACCTAATGGTTGGTGTATCACCTTTTCTTACTGTTTTATAACTTTTGTCTCCCTAATGTGTTTTTATGATACCCTTTTATTCTCTTTGACAATGGTCTCATTATAATAAACTTCTAAGGATAAAAATCAGTAGATATGAGTTTAAAGTGTTAAAATCTAGTCGTGTATGAAAGACCGACACACTAACACTTTAATTTAAACACGTCGGTTTGGTGTCTGAACGTTCCAAGCAAATCAGCTGCGTAAGACTACGATTTTTATTGTGTCGTGAACGGGTTGACGAGAACCTACTTGTGCCAAACCATAACTTGATTGATTTCATGTCTCCTCGCATCATGTGCAAACGGAGGGCGATGGGAAATGCGAAGACAGTAAAAGCTACCTCCATCGCCGTGTAAGACAGCCGCATGAATAGGCGAAACGCCTTGAATCCATGATGTCTCAAGGGGCGCTGCCAACAGAAACTTGAGAACCTCCGAGTTGCCCTTCTTGATGGCCAGAGACATCGGACACTTACCATCGGCATTCTTCCAATACATGGGTTGCAAGTCCGCATCTATCAAGTTCTGAACCACTTCAGGGTGGCCTTCCATAAAGCCTCGTGCTGCAAGGTGTTTCCCTTGCCAGACATCGCCGACGTGACTATCTATTCAGCATCAGCCATCCTACGTGGCGTAACTGATGCCAACGTGAATAATATTTTAATTTTAAAAAAAATTTCCGATTTTTTGAATGTTTTTTCTTTTCTTTCTTTTCTTTTTTCTTCCTTTTTTACACAAGGCCAGCAAGGCCACCAACTACTAGACAAGGGTTGGCGACCTCTACCGACCCCGTGGCAATGGCCAGCGACCCCCACTTAGGCCATGGTAGGGCTGTCTGATCAAGCAAAATGAGGGCATCATAGCCCTTGCAAGCCATAGCAAGGGCTACTATGCCCTTGCCAAATCCGGTCAAGCAACAGCGTCGCCACCCTTGCCCACAGGTGGCAAGGATTTCGCAGCCTTTACCCAATGCCCGGCTAGGTCACCAACCCTCAGCTAGTAGTAAGCTACTTTGTCGACCTTGTGTAAAAAAGAAGAAAAAAATTAATAAAAAATTCGAAAATATTTTTAAAAATTAAAAAATTATACACATCAGCGTTGGTCGCGCCACGTGGAATGGTGAACTTTAGAAATATTCTTTATTCTTGCCTGGTGGATCATTCATTTTGTGCATTAATGGTGAACTTCATCTATCATATCCTTGCATTCATTCGATAGCATTCCATAACACATTCTCCATTAAAACACTTATCCATCCTACGCATTTAGCATCCTCTAATCCTCACCGCGCATTACATCCGCTCAAGCATAGTTGTTTTCGTTCCAAATGTGATTGCAAGCGAAGTATCTTTGCAATGACTTAGAAAACAATGCCATTTACACTGGACAATAAGGACAAAGCGCACACATGTTCCCACGTAATTTTCTTGATTCATTATGTCCACCAAATCAATCTATCATCTTTTTTCCTCATACTAATATTTTCAGGACCACCGGTGGTTGGCCGAGTTAATTAAAATTTACTTTCAAAGGATTGTGAGCCCCCTTTATGATAGGTTTGAATCTCCTAGTCGCTCCTTGATCTCAAAAAATCCTCATTCATTTGTGTCATTGGTTCAACTTTTTTTACCAGACGCATGGAATGACATCAAGCAACCTCACGTTCCATTCGCCCTCTCTCTCTTATATCCTCTTTAATTCATCCTACTCCTTCTAGGCGCGAATAATAATATTTCTATTCCAGAAATCATTTCTGGAACATAAATAGATTTTTCTATTTCTATTTCTGGATGAATTTCTGAGCCAAAAAACACGTTTGATAACAATAAAAAATTTCTATTCTTGGAATAGAAATTTGTTTGATAATCAAAAAAAAATTACTTTTCTAAGTGGCAGTGATAATGGGAGGAGTAGGGACCGATGGCGGTGGACGGTAGGTGGCGACTGGCGACCGATGACCAGCGACCGGCGGGCAGCGACCGGTGACCGCCGACCAGCGACCGACGGGCAGCCGCCAGTCGCCATCCGCCGCCCACCATCCACCGTTGTCCGGTCGTCGTCCGCAGCCGACGACCGACGGTGGCGGCGGGAGGCAACCAAGGGCTGACGGTGGGCGGGGGTGGTGGTGGTGGTGGTGGTGGTGGTGGTGGTGGTGGTGAGCGACGAATGGAAAAAAATTTCTTCAAGTGAGAAGTAAGAAAGAGAGAAACAATTTCTAATTTCTATTCCAAAAATAGAAAAGTAAAAAAAATTTGTTTCTAATTTCTGTTCCAAACCTATTTCTGAAATAGAAATTTGTTCTAGAAATAAAAATGAAATTTTTTTTACCAAACGGATTTCTATTCCAAAAATAGGTCTGGAATAGAAATCTATTCCAGAAACAGAAACAAAATGGTTACCATGCACAGCCTAAGTGGTTTAGAGCCTCTCTTACCCCATAAGAGTTAACTCAAAGGATAAGGTTTTTCTTCTCACTTATAAACTGACCACCAATCCCTTTCACAACTGATATGAGACAATCTCCGCAATCTCCGCCTCACACTTTGGGCCTTAGGTTGGAGGCACAATAATCCATGACTCTCCCGTATGATTGTTAGATCCAGATTTGTAGGCAACCCAAGCTCTAACACCAATGTTAAGTATTTTGGGTCTCTCTCACCTTAAGAAGTAGTTCAAAATGTGATATTTTTCCTCATAATTATAAAAGGCCAGCAAACACTGCGTGAGACAACCTCAACACTAGCGTTACCTCAGCACGAAGTTAATCCTTCAATGAGCCAAAGATTGCTCAAAAACAAACTCTCTCAAAATTCATATACCGACTTTTTTGAAGAAAATTTTCATTACTGGTCCATAGATGCTGAAGTCCAATTGATATTCAACATGTCCAAATCATGCAATAGATAAAAGCTAATGAACATACTCAATTGCGCAATGTCCCAAAATTTAAGACAAACTCACATGGTTTAAAACTTTTTAAGACTTGAGTATACTTTGAGCATAAGTTTTAACATAGATCATACACTTTAAACGTGGGGTGTGTATCATCATAAGTCAATTATAGATAGGCGTTAAAAGTTAGGCCGCTACTCTTCCTTAAATATATGCTTGAAGTACGGCACTTTGAGCACTTCTTTTTTTTCTTTTTTTTTCGCTTAAAGATTTAGAATGGTAGGGGAACCATAACTAGAATTGTTACCTTTCAATCTTTTTTGACATAAAAACTGAACTTGGACTAAAAGAGTGGCAATAAATCTAAGCTAGTATACAGTAGTATAGGATTCCGATCCAACAATAACCATAACCATCGGACTTAAACAATAACTTCAAAAATCTCGGACAACAATGTCACGCCCCGACCCTCGAGCACGCGGCAACCCCTGTTCTCTTGCGGTCATTTGATTTGCGACTCATCAGGATCCGTCGCCGACCGTTATTTTTATCTTTTAATTAAACGCATGATGAAGCGAAACACGATCCCCGGTCAATTACAAAAACAGGGATAGCAGGAAAACGCAACAAGAACACATCAAAAGTATCGCTTTATTCATCTACTGATTAACCCTAAGAAGTTTACAAGTACAAGCCCTTACCACGGGCATCTTCCTATCGAGCCAGTGAAACTAGCGAGTCACGGTTAATTTACTTCCTTCAAAAACGGCCACGAGCCGTAACACGCGTCGATCCTCCATCCTACGGCCCTAAAAAATGTTAACCACGACGGGTTGAGATAAACTTAGCAAGTCAAAGTCCTAAGCCCCGGTTAGGAACTTCGCTCGCCTTGGGAGCAATCTAACCATGCAACCTAGTTCCGGCAAACAACATATATCACACCTCAAGCAGTATTATCATACGACAGTTCAATAAGCAGATGCAAACACAGGCGACCTTACCTAGCTTTGGCACACGCAACCTGCAGAAACTGTCAATTCAATCATCACGACATTAAGAGCATGCGAATAATCAGAGCATCTCACACAACTTTCTCATGTCTCACACCCACACATGCTCCGATTATTACGACCCCTCCTATTGGGCCACGGCACAACCTTATGGTTGGCGGTTCCTGGCTAAACCAGCTTCGTCCTCTTTACCTCGAGGCACGGCGACGTCAGGGGTCATCCCTTCCCTCTGACGGCATTCCCGAAGGAGCACAGGACCCGCCCACTACCGCAGTCCCGCAACTGACAGGAACATAGGACCCGCCCACTACCGCAGTCCCGTCACATGTCCCCCGTCAGGCATCCGACCGAAGTCAGGCGACCCACTGGCCACGGCACAACCCCATAAGGATTGGCGGTCTTCCGGCAACGCCGGGTTCCCTCATTTAATGTGTTCATGCAACACATCATCAAGCAATCCATTTATATCTTTGCTCTGTCGTGAATGAAATATCACTCATGCTCATGCGACATGCCATTTCAGATAACTCACGCAATATGTCATGCGATCTCACTCGACAATTTCCAAAATTCAATTTCCAATCAGCATTCAATCACGCACATTCCCTAACTCTTAGGAACAACCAACAATTCAAGTCACGGTCTATCAATTCTGACCAATCAACCTCATGATACTTGCACACTTTTCCAAATAATCACGTATATTTAATAATAAATAAATACGTGTCCTTAAAACGACGCCAATCAACTATTTCCAACAATACTCAATTATCCAAAAATAAGTATAAAATATAATTATACTCAAAAATACCCATTTAAGAAGCATGATATAGTCTATTGTTCCCATAAAATAATTTACTCCCACAAAATACTTGTAATTATTTTTCAATCCCATAATTAATTATCCAACCCAAATAATTCCATTTAGTAAAACCCTTCTTTAATAAACCAATGTCATTTAATAAAATAGTATATAAATACTATTGACTTTGGAAAAATAGACCATAGTAATTTTCCCCCAAAATTACTCAATTAAAACCATTTCCAATAAATAATCACAATTAAAACAATTTCCAATGAATAATCACCAATTAAAACCATTTCCAATGAATAATCACAATTAAAACCATTTCCAATAAATAATCACAATTAATTATTTTCTCCAAAAATAATTAATTTTCAGCAATGAATAGTAATAACGATATTACTATTGATAATTCGAAATTATAAATTAATTTAATTAATAATTTCGAAAATAATAAATTATTATTATTATTCCAAAAATAAATAATAATAATATTTATTAATACTAACAATGATTAACACTAAGCATGCTTAATCAAATAATATTAAAACACTAACAATCATCATCTAAAACACTAATCGATAATTAAACTAATCAAACTACTCCTAAGCAAGATTAGCCCCTAAATAAGGATTAGGAAATCGACTCACGGGTTTAGCGATTCCGACGACACGAGCGCGACGGCGGCGACGAGGGGAACGCCCGGGAACTTCCGGCGCGTCGGGACGAGGCGGCCCGGGACCGGGTCTCGGCCGAGGGCGGCTGTCCACGCGGCAAGGGGCTGGGAAACGGAGATACCGGCGGCTGTGGCGGCACGGGGCTGACTGGTGGGCGGCCCGGCAACTCCGGACGGCGGCCAGCAGCTCCGGCGAGGCGGCGACAGCTCCGGCGATGGCTGGACAGAACCGGAAGAGGGAGAGAAGAGGCGGTCCAGCTGGCTCGGGGGATGGCAGCAGGTCGGGGGTGGCTCTTTGCGGCGGAGGAGGCTCGGGGACGATCCTCCGGCGGCCTACAGCGGTGACCGGCGACGGCAGGCAGCGGCGAAGCTGCTGGCCGCTTCTCCTGGTCACGGCCAGAGGAGCCGGGAGGGGAAGAGAGAGCATGGCGACGACGGATGAGGTCGGCAGCGACCCGGCGACCGGCTGGGCAGCGACTGGGCAGCGGCGGAGGACGGCAACAAGGTGGCGGAGCTCGGGCGGTGCTGGGTCGCCTCGGTTCGAACCAGAACCGGGGTGAAAAGGAGAGAGAGAGCAGCGACGGAAAGCAGCAGGGCGGTGGCTCGCGGTGGCGGTCCGGCGTCTGGCAAGGCGGCCGGCGTTGCAGCGGTGCCGGAGGAGCGACCAGAACCGAAGCAAGGCAGTGGCACGCTCGGACGGAGGGAGAAGACAGAGGGGAGGCGCTGGCTGCGGCGGCACCGTCGGACGGCACGACCGGCGGACTGGCGGCGAGCTGGCGGGACGGCGATGCTGCGGCGGCGACGAGATGGTTGCTCGTCTCGCCGGCGAGGGAAACAAGGCAGCAGCAGCTCCGGCCGAGAAAACCAGAAGGAGAAGAAGAAGAAAAAGAAGAGGAGGAAGAAGAAGCTGCAGAGGGGAGAGGGGGATGTCGACGTGCATGGGGGGAAGGGGAGGAGAGAGAGAGAGAGAGAGAGAGGACCGGTCAAAGGGATAAGAAAGAAAGAGGATAAGGGCAAGTGGGGCTGCCGACAGGGGGAGAAAAACGTGGGGAAAAAGAGAGAAAATGGGGAGAGGAGAAAGAGACGTGCGGAAGAGAGAGGGAGGGAACGCGCGGGAGAGAGGAAGAGAGAGAAAAGGGGAAAAAACCCTAAAATTTTAAAAAAAGCAAACAAGCTTCTAGAAGGGGGGTACTTGGTCCTTTTTACCCCTGAAGCGCGATTCTCAAAATCCAGTCCTAATCTCGACCCATTAATCCACTTCAGGTAATTTCTGGACTTATCGAAAAATCCGAGAATTAATGAGACAATGTCCAATATTTAGTCTCAACACCCTTAAAAATTCGATACTCGATACCGGATTGAAATTCGTGGTTAAAATCGATCAATCGCGACTTTAGTACGACCTAACTTTCGGGCGGCGTTTAGGGGCTCTCGCGCGTTTGACCCGTGGTTGATAGCTTTTCAATCCACGATCGTGCATTCGAATCAGGGCAATTCTCGGTTGTCATGTAATCACGAGAGGTTAATTGCTCACACTGAGTACATGGCCAAAAGGAAATCGGTTTAACGTCGTCTGCAATTAATATCGAAGTCGTGCGGAATCACCCGCAATCTGACCTCGTATTTTTGCCGACTCAATTTATTTCCGTTCGCTAATTGGCCTGCAACAATGTAGTATTATTCCTCTTTGATCCTTATGGTCGAGCGGCCTATCCCTGATTAAATTCACTAGTCGTACGCGTACTGATCCTTAATTGCCTTGCCGAACAGTTAGTTAACTCATGAGGGGCCAACTCAGAGTAAACGTAACTAACAGTGCATTGATAAATTAACCATTTCATCTATCCCGGAATGGATCGAAATTTAGGATGTTACAACAATATGAACTGATTGTAATTCCCCCCATTATTGTTATTCCTCGTTTTCGAAAGGGACGTGTAGGTAACTAGATTGTGCACGTTCATGGCATTCATTGAACCAGTTCTTATCCCCATTGAAACGCCATATCGTTCCAAAACGAGGTTGCACAGCAAGAATCAATGCCTTGATCACAAACACCATATCTTTGGACACCATCTGCTAATATCCTCTTTATTAGAGGTGTTAAAATGGGCCATAGACCCTATTATGACTCACTTTTAGTTAAATGGATCAAGTGAAAGTTAAATATGAGTTAAGTATGGGTCAAGTGAAAGTTAAATATTGGTCATATATGGATTGAGTGAGTTATTAGGTAAACCCATCATCTCTCTCCTTCCATCCCCTTCCTCTATGCATTCTTGACATCCGTTGGCAATCCCGCCATCACACCACCGTCACCATCACTGATCCCGAGCTTGCCGTCGCTGGCTGGAGCTAAGCTTGGATCTGGACAGGCAAGTCACGACAGAGCTTGGGCTAGCGAGCCCTAAACTCGCTGGCCAGAACTCGACCTATATATGGACAAGCAAGTCGCAAGGTTGCTGATCTTGGCCAAGCTGTGGCTCGCCCGAATCTAGGTAAGCAAGCCCTGAACTCATTGGCCACAACAAAGCTTGCGGCTCGCTAGTTCCAGGCAAGCTCAAGCTTGACCACTACGAGCGACCTCAATGGAGCCTAGATCAACCAAGCCTCGAGTTCATCGGCCTTAGTCGAGTTCGGGCTTGCTGGCTTGCGTCTTGCCCAATCGCCATCAGGTGGTACCAACAAAGGAAAAGGGGGAAGAAGAAGGAAGAAGAAAGAAAAGATAAAAGAAAGGGAAAATAAAAAGAAAAAGAAAGAAATAATAAATAATTCAATTTTTTAAAATAATTAAAAAATTGATTTTTTTAAAATAATTATTTTTCAAAAATTATTTCAATTTAGAGTTATCCACATTTTTTTATTTACTAATTTTTTATTATTTAATTTACTTTATAAATTTGATGTGAAATTTTTATTTAAATAAATTATATTTGAAAAGTTTAAAGTGGACTAAATAAGTGGAAATAGATTTTCTTAAATTAACTTAATATGTGTTGGTAATATGAGTTGGGTATGAGTCGAGCATGAGATCAGGTCGGGTATAGATCATCAAATTTACATTACATGAAAATGGATCAAAACAGGTTAAATGAGTCAATATGAGTCGGATCATTTTTTATCCAATCCAAACTAGACTTGACACCCCTACTCTTTATACACTCATCTTGTCTTGTCCTCTTTCGGCAACATACTTAGAAATGATTAATTTCGTTGATGTTGTCCTTATTTTCTCGAGATTTGTCTAGTTTTCTTACAGAATACAGCAAAAGGTTAACTAAAGTGAAAAGGAAACCATTCTTCATGACTCAACAAGGTACAATTCTGAGTTACTGGTATGTACCATACAACGCCACACCCAAGTAGACCGACAGTTAGACATTCAAATACCGGAAGATGTCTAATAAAAGACTGAGATAACGGCGTCTCCATAATTTAACACCCAGTCGATGCAAGCAAAGACGGTGCGGTTTTTCCACGGTCAAACAAAAGGAAAGAGAAGGCTGTCTCCATCAATTGCAACTGGACTCTTGAAACTTGACCACACGAGCAAAGATGCTCAACATGGATAAGATAGGCATTTAATTAAAGTTTGCCTCGAATCGATCAGCAAGGCTAAGTACCGCCAGAAGGAGGCAAAGTGGCCGGATGATTCACATTCAACGTCACGCTTGTCCTTCAGTCTTCATCTTGCAGGACATCGGGGAAGAGAACTGAAATCCTCGATATTGCGACTCCTAGGCGGATGATATAGAAGGCAATGCAGCGGATATAGCGCGTGTTTACCACGAAAGGAACGTACATTGCCAAGTACAAAGCACAGATATGGTATATGGCAATGGCTCCGATCGACAGGAGAAGAGAGCCGAGCCAAGTGAGTTTGCTTACGAGCACGTAGCTACCGGCCATAAATGCTACGGACATTGTCCCGAGAGCTACCAACAGCCACTTTATGGCAATTATATGGGCAGTTAGAGCAACGTAAGAGTCATTCAGTTGGGCCCAAGATAACATGACAACCACACCTATGGCACTGTACATCGCGATGGTGTTGCAAATGACAAATACCTGGAACATACTCCTTTTCAGCATTGTGGCCGTTCCTGGGTTAGCTTCAGAACTCTCAACAAAACCTCCAGGAACCGCAAAGCCAGCCGCAAAGGTCACCGTTGCCACTAGCGTGGCGATGATAGAACGAGCATTCGCCTGTCCCCTCAATATACCTCCAGTTTGGAGAGCAAGGACTGTAAATTCGGCCATAATTTCTTGATTTCTTGACTTATAGATAGCCAAATCTTTACTTGTAGGTACCCCCGCGGATTTCAAAATCATTGAGGGTAATCTCTAAGAATGGGCCAAACAAGAAAATACAGGGTCATTGTAATTGGAAACTGCCGTACATACCGCATGAGGATAGAAAAGATTTGCTTGATTTTGTGATTGTTAATGTTTGATTTTGGAGATTTTAGCGAGTGCATACCTTCTGAAACGCAGTATCCGTCCTTTTGATTTGGTCTGTCGCAAGGTCTAGAGCCGTCAAGCATTCATTGTTGAGAAGTTTACTATCAACTCTTTTGTCCAGCACAAGATCAAGCAGAACCACAGGGTGCCACGGCAATGTGGCCAAATGCAGAGGAGTGTTCCCGTCGTTGTCTCTCTCGTTGATGAGCTTCCCGAGCTCGGCATTCCTGAGTATGTACCTCATTGCCCGGATCCTTCCATGCTTGGCGCAGACATGAAGGATGTTTTGTCCATGTCGATTGATCAACTCTGTGGGGTCTGGCCATTGCCGAAGCAGCTCCTTAATTGCTTCAACGTGACCCTCTTTACAAGCGACGTGAATTGGAAAATGGCCGTCTCTATCGTATTCAACTGCGCTCGACGTGAATTCTTTAAGTAGGAATTTGATGCCGTCACAGTAATTGATGTATGCTGCCAAATGAAGGGGAGTGCCGCGTCTATCATCATTCAATTCAAATAATCGTCGATTTCTCCCACATATTTCCTCTAGCATGCCTAAATTAAGTGCAAAATAAAATCATGTAAATATTAAATCATGCATTCATTTAACATATTAAAATTTTAGAATAATTAATAATAATCCCATAAAATTTCACATGATTTTAGAGTATGAGGTCCTAAGTTAAAATCCATCTAGATCTCTCGTTTGCCTCCCTATATAGTTACACATTTTAGTCTTAAGCCAAATTCTAGTCTTTGCTTGAAGGAAAGTACTAAATCATTTAAAATATTAAACTACACATTCAACTAATAACCTAAATATTTAAAACAATTAGCAATAATCCCATAAAATTTCACATGATATCAAAGTGACATTCCGCCTTCGTTTGCTTGTAAGGCTCCACATTCGTCAATGCCACGTGTTGCTCTTAGTCCAGTTTGCAAGTGACAAGGGCTGTTAAAAGTGTTTCACATCGCTTGTCTATGGAGTTTCAATGAGCCTTGTATTCACATAATCTTCATTCATCTATAGTTTAACGTTTTATATTGAAAGTTTTAACATTGTATTAAAGGAGGAGGTCTAAGTTCAAATCTTTTCAAATCTTTTATTTGCCTCTCTATGTATATTTCACAATTGAATCTAAGATCAAATTCCAACTTATGTACGAGGGAGTGTTAAATCAATTAAATATTAAAACACATATTTATTTAACAGTTTATACAAATTAGTGATGATTTTACAAAATTTCATATTTTATTTCAAAAAACAAAAGAGGTTAGTATTAGATAGAAGTATCAAAATGGGTTATAAAGGCATATTATGACTGACTTTTAGTTAAATAGGTCAAATATAAATCAAGTGAAAATTAAATATGGATCAAGTGAAAGTTAAATATTAGTCAACTATGGGTCAAGTGAAAGTTAAATATGTGTCAAATATGGGTCAAGTGAGTTATTAAGTAGACACTAGGAGCATCAAGATAGGTAATGGACCCATTTTGTGAGTCATATTCTATCCTAATGGGTTAGAATATGTGCCCCATTTTTGACCCATTTTGACTCATTTTTAACCCAACTGTAAAACATGTTTTTCTTCTTTGAGTCATCATCAAGCTCAGTAAGTGGTGGTGACCTACCAGTGATCGCGACACTCTGCCACTCACCTCCACCCCATCTCAATTTATAGATTTTTTACAAAGATATATAATTGGTGAAATTCTTTAAAAATATTTCAATTTATAGGTTTTTTACATTTTTTATTTTATTTACTATTTTTAATTTTTTTTAATTTGATTTAAAGTATATTCATTTAACATAGAGTTTAGAGTGAGTTTAAGTTTCTCTACAATAATAATGGCTTTTAGCAATACAGGTCGGATCGGGTATGGCTCACTAGATGTACATTATATGAATATGGGTCAAAACGGGTTAAATGGGTCAATATGGATCGGACCATTTTCGACCCAACCCAAACCCGACCCGACCCACCCGTTTGATGGGTCTAGTATTAGATGATCTATCTCTCTCCTCTTCCTCTTCCTCCTCCTCCTTGCCTCTTCCACTCTCGACCTCACTCAGCAAAAGCCCTCCACCCCCTTTGCCAATGCCATCATTGCTACTCCATTCCATTGCCCCTTGTTGCCGTCATTTTCTACGTCCCTCCATCATCTACCCCATCACTCCACCTCAGTCACCTGCTCTCTCTCTCTCTCTCTCTCTCTCTCTCTCTCTCTCTCTCTCTCTCTCTCTCTCTCTCTACATTTTATTTTATTTTTAATTAATTGAGTTATAAACCTTTAATATTTTTTTCCCTTTCAATCTATCTAACTAATTTTGATCAAAAATTGCTCACATGAATGCTGGCCATCTTTCATGACATAGTCAACATTAACGTGGACAATTTTTAACAATAGTTTATTTTTTTCTTTTTCCTTTTTTTCCTTTCTTTTTTTTTCTCCCCTTGCTTCTTCCTCTAGCCGGTCCCCCAACCTCTAGCTGGTCCCCCAACCTCGGTGATCGAACAAAGGCGAGGGTTGGTAAGATTGACCTTGTTGGCCTAATGCAAGGCTCGCCCCTGCCAACTGCTGGCGAGGGTGAGCCTCACTCGCTCCTAGCAAGGTTGAACCATGTTGGCACCCGCCACTAGCAAGTCTCACTAAGCGACGCCTCTAATGAGCCACAAGATCTAGCAAGTTTCCTGCCTTGCTTCCCACAAGCCAACAAGCAAAGTTCAACAATCATGGATAACCTCATGGATGGCGTATTAGTTTGAGAAGTTGGGAAATATTCAGCTCTAGAGAGGTTATCCATTCAAATCCTACCAACTATATATGAACTATTTGACCTTAGGACCAAATACACAAGTCAAAAGTTTGAATTTAAATGGTTTGTGAGGCTTATAAGATGTTTCATTAGCCTCTAGGTAACCAAACCTCTACACACATGCCCCATGCTACAAGATAAAAAATTATATATAGGTGATGTACATATTTATAACATGTAAATTAAAAAGATGATAAGAGGAAATTTCATTTTATATGACACAAAATAAAACATCCAAAGAACAAAACAGGGGAAGTAGGGCAGGCAATTCACATTGTCATCTTAATTTTGTCATATCAAAATAGGCGTATATCAAGAATATGATTAATTTGAACATGACAAGTATAATACACGTATTGAACTGCCTCAATACAAACACGACAAATCTAATAAAGTAGTTTACATGATACAACTAACATAATTATCAAATTGTGTCATTTTGTCATTTATTGACATGATATGTTAACATTTTTGCAAATATACGTTAGCCTTTGGTGTGACACATTAAACATGTTTATACACGATATCCCTATTCAACATGTTTAACACGTTTGTAAGTAAATAACAGTTATTTCACCTCACATTACACCTAGAGTTTATTGGGTTACCGTTTGTTATGTTGTATAACTTTTGCATCCCTAATGTGTTTTCATTACGCCCTTTATTCTTTTTTAAATGGGTCTTATCTCTATAATCTTTTAATAATAAAGATGTCGTTAGACATGAGTATAAAGCGCTAAAACTTAGTCTTGTTTTATAAACAAACACACCAGCACTTATAATTTAAATGTGTGGATTCGTGTCTGAACGAATTGAGCAAGTGACCCGAATTTTAATGTGTTGTGAACGGGTCGACATAAACCCATTTGCGCCAGATTATAGCTTGTTTAAAGACCAAAAAAAAAAAAATTATAACTAGTTTGATTGCGTGAGGTCTTGTAAACGTATGACGTCAAGATATTGTGAATAGATTAGAGATTACCTTGATTACCGTGTAAGACAGCGGCATGAACGGGCGACACGCCTTCGATCCTTGATGGATCAAGTGGCTCTGCCAACAGAAGCCTGAGAACCTCCGATTTGCCACTCTCGACGGCCAGATACATCGGACATTTGCCTTCCTTGTTCTCCAGATACATGTGTTGCAAGTCCTCACCTATCAAGATCTGAACCACGTTGCAGTGGCCGCTCACGACGGCCTCATGCAGCGGGGTGTTTCCCCTGTCATTCTTCACTTGAACGAGAGCTCGCCGCATCTCGCGCCCGCCGACGTCTGACGCTCGGCTGATGAGGACTCGGACTGCCAGGGCCCTTCCTGCCCTGGCAGCCAAATGAAGCGGGGTGTCTCCCCTGCAATTTTTCACGGCCACAGCCTGGTCGGGGAAGTGGCCGACGATGGCTCTCAGGATCTCATCTCCCTCGAGGCGGGCGGCGACATGGAGCAATGAACTCCGGGAGGGGCTCAGAATGACCCCCAGACACAGACGTAGATTGTGCTCGGCATAGTAACGTTCGACGACTTGGATGAATTCGTCGACGTCGCCTTGATTTGCAGCAGTGAATAGCTCTTGGGCCGTCGTCTCATCGCAGGAAACAGAGTCTCGCGTCAACGTTGCTTCCAACCTCTGCAGCCTGTGTCTCCA
>MU091004.1:0-16545 GCA_014858505.1 Corymbia citriodora subsp. variegata
CAAAAGCATCTGCAATGTTAGTTTACAAAAAATCACATCAATGATCCTAGATATGATTTCTAATTAACATGCAATCATTCAATTTTTTAAGGTTTTAAATTACTGAATGAGGCCTAAAAAAACTAAGTGCAATGCATGCGATGACGTGCAAAATTGTCTAACTATAATAACACGCAGTGTACAACCTAATATGCAAACTATATGTCACGCGATATTAATTATTTAACTTAATCTAATGCTAGAAAATATTTAATGCAACTATCCTAGCATGTCACGCATTCAAATGACCCTAAACATGCAATGACTAGATGACACACGGAAGATGACCTAATTTTACATGACATGAGTATGGCAATTTTTATGTTTTTTTTTTTTATGATCAAAATTCGAAATAAATAAATAAAACTATATATAAACATGAAAACTATCCTAAAATATTCTAATAAGAAACACATCTAACTCAACTATATTTTTTTTTTTTGGTTTTCTTTAATAAGCCAAATCAATTCGAGCAAAGGCATATCAACACATAATGCAATTGAATCATGTAAAGCACGCAATTTAGCCCCGACCCAAGATAGAAAACCAAAACAATCAAAAACCTGATCCGACGTCTCGCGGCTCAATATTTTTGATTATTGAGATTTTTTAACACGTCACAACGACCTCACTAAATCGGAATATGCCAAGCATGCAATACTTTAAACGAGAAAACAAAACAAAATATTCAAGAATTAATTTAGATAGAAACTTTACCTACCTTGTCTCTTGGGAAAATGCCTCCTTTTGTGAGCCGACCTTCAAGACCTGCAGCGAAAAGAGACGCTTTTTCTCTTCTCTCTCTATATTGCGCTGCCACTCCTTTTCTCTCAATTTTTGTCTCTTCAGTGTGTGTGGCCCCCCTTTTTATAGGTGTGAAGACTATGATATTTAAGGAAAGATGATAAATTTGCACGTTGTCTATTTAGCTCTTGTATCCCACGTGCAATATTTTTCAAATATTTCATCCAACGCTTTCCTTGAATATTGAAAGAATAATGAGAATATTCTCGGGAATATTCTCATATTCCAACGAATATTCTCATATTCCAATTCGTCGCGCCTTACTTCCCCGAATACTGAAAGAATAATGCGAATATTCTCGGGAACATTCTCATATTCCCGAGAATATTCTCATATTCCAACTGTCACTCTTTAACGGGCCTAGCCAAATTCTTTTCCCTTGTGGGCTTAGTCCAACTTATTAAATTAAAGTTTAGAACCATCAATTGAAGCCCTACCACATGTCCAATGTAAATGCAATAATAAATGCTCCTAAAACTATATGCTATGCAATTTAATCATAATATTTTTTGTTTAGGGGTTAAAATTAATCCCTAATTAAATTATGAATGGTTGATCAAAATTTATGTGTCAATTAGGTGTCAACAGCTACCCCTCTTTGAAGGTGAGCTCGCAGAGGTTGCATTCAAAGATAAATTGAAACCTAAATTTTGACATGCATATGCAATGTAATGTTATTTTTTGTGGGAAAATGAATCCCATTTTAAAATGCAATATGATATGATGCATGGAAAAGCTAATGCAAAGTATGAAAGAAAAGAAAAGAAAAAAGAAAAGGCATACCTGTAGTTACTTACCAATCAATGTGGTAGAGCATCCTGAGGTACGTGATGAATTTCTACTCCACAAGCATCTGGCTTTGATTTCAGATTTCTTGAAGAGTTTAATGTTTATCGAATTGCTTAGATTCAGACTAAGGCAACTGAATCAACAGACGCTCAATGTTAGGTGAGACGACCATTGGAACAAGATGTCTCGAAATACCTAGATCCAAACTAAGGTATAACGAGAAAAATCAAAGAACATTCATATTCAGAATGAAATGTTCGATAAAAAGATTCGAGACATTTAGATCTATACTGAAATGTCAAGAATCGAGGAATTTAATCAATAAACACTCAATGTTAGGTGAGATGAATATTGAATTAAGACAACTTAACCAATAGATGCTCAATGTTAGGTGAGTCAAATATTGGATTAAGATAACTTGAAATACTTAGATCCAGACTAGAGTATAACAAGAAAAATCAAAGAACATTCATATCCAAAATGAAATGTTCGATGGAAAGATTCAGACATTTAAATCCAAACTAAAATGTCAAGAATTGAGAAACTTAACCAATAGACACTCAATGTTAGGTGAGATGAATATTGAGTTAAGACAATTTAACCAATAGATGCTCAATGTTAGGTGAGTTAAATATTGGATTCGAAATACCTAAATTCAGACTAAGGTATGACGAGAAAACTCAGAGAACATTTATGTCCACAATGAAATGTTCGACAAAAATATTGTGCAACATTCAGATCCAAACTGAGATGTTAACTTGTGGGAAGAGTTGCCAAATTTTGCTTTGGGTACTCAAAAAGATTTAATACTTACCTGGTGACATTTTTGACCCTTGGAGAAAACGTCTCCAAGGTGATGAGGAGACTTTGGGCTACAACAGCACACCAGGTAGATAAAGAGGAACTTTAGGCTACAGGAGCATACTGAATTGATGAAGAGACTCCGGTCACATCGTGTTGATTAAGAGGGACATCAGGCTTCGGAAGCACACCATGTCAATTTCCTGTAAAATTCAAGAATGTTTGGACGAATTTCGAGGCTTTAGAGAGCAACTCGAACGTCAAGCATTATTTGGTCTTCAAGAAAATATTATCTGTCAGACACGATTAGAGCAAAAATTGATATGCATTCATTAACAAGGTAGACAATTCGAGCTACTCTAAAATGCACATTTCATTGTTCACTGAGGTTTTCATCAATTTAATTAAAGTTTATGCACGATGATTTTACCATGTTTGCACAACCAAATTGCCACTAGGAAGAAGAATATTGCAAAACAATTTTCACTCGTGACATGAATTTCTTAAGAATGCTAAATGAGAGATTTTGAGTTAGAAAGGACTTTCACTCATTCTTATTCAGAAGGGCTATTTTATGAGAATCACTTCATCTCACTATCATCATATCGACAAGGGTCCAAGAATTCTTGCAAGCAGTATGACCTTACCAATTTGAGAGGTCTTTAATAGGGACCTTAATGTGGGTTTGGTCAACGGCTTAACAACGGGGACTCTTTGAGTCAAGGCTATTGAAAGAAAATAATATTCCACAATCACCTTCGGATTTACAAGTCAAGAACCCTGCGAAATGAGATATAAATAATCTTGCTTGCACTTCTTCAAGCAATGCTTAAAACATGTGAATACCCACATTAATTCAAGTGCCCTAATCTGAAGAGACTTTATAAGGGACGTAACGCTCTAGACCATGTTGTTTCTTGAATGGTTACTTTATACTTGCCCCAGTGTGGGGGATGATCACCAACTGAGTTCAAATCTTGGCATTATCGCCGGTCTTCATCTTCACCATTAATGATTGTCTTCAAAACGTGCTCTATGCTCTTCGTCATCCTAAGGCACTTAGATTATTGCTTGAGTTCATCTGCAATAAGATACTCAAAGATTGATGCAAGTGAGAACAAGAGAATTTCTATCTATTTTTCTCACCACATGATGCCCACCTACCTCCAGTTTGCCCCAATATGGGGTAGTTCTTGACAGGGGTAATTTGAAAGAAATCTCCACAAGTGTATGAGGCTCAAAGGGGTTAAGCAATGGATTACTTGCAGTGTTTGGGATGCAAAAATGAATTGCCCTTCATCATTTCGGTCATCGTACCTTTCGCAAGAAAACTCTTTACCTTGTGGATATAGAAATTGCTGCACTCATCTCACAAGTGTATAAGTAAAGGACTGTGTATAGGACATGTTTTTTCCTTTCATCATTCTGACACATGTCTCACTTAGCATTCTTAGGAATTGGATGTCATTCATTAAATTGCACATCTCAACAAATCTCCACATGAAATTAGCAAGTAAAATCACCATGCAAATTCTCTTCCCAAAAGAGTTCAACAATTTTAAGCATGAAAAACTTTGTGACTTCGGAACAAACGATTCAAAAAATGTTTTCACAAGCATGAAAAACATGATATTGAGTATTCATTCAAGGAATTTCCCTATAAAGGGACTCCATCAGCAATCAGTGTCCTTGAATTATCCCTATTTGAAGGGAACGAACACATAAATTGATCAATTGAGAATGGAAATCGGTCCTTGATTCGATAAATGCTTCATTTCTGCTTTTGCCTCAGCACAATAGAATGTGCATGAATAGGACACTATGCAAGAGAATGCAAATTGAACATCCATTTTAGCTTGAATTGAGATTTCATCTCAATTGGGTCACTATCAAAATCTGCCATCACCTGCAAGGAAAATAACAAACTGTCAATTCAAGAATTAATTATATTTAGGGATGAGATGTACCTCTTTCATCAAATATGAATGGTCCTCTTTTGACCTGCCCCTCACTTTCTCTGGGAGATGAGAAATGTAGGAGTGACTATGCTTTGGATTTTCGAGATAGATATCTCAAGTATCAACAAGAGATGCCCCACATTAACTCTTTGGATTTGTGCTCTCAACCTAATTGAATAACAATCAAGTCAATGGGTCCATTACAACTTGTTGTGCCTTTTTCGGATGTTCTTTCCTTAGGCCAAGAAAATTATGCTCTGAGACATGAAGCAAGTGAGTTAGAAAATAAACAGACCAACTGGAATGCATAATTTTGGAAATGGCTCCAAAAAAGTTTTCTTTTGATTTTTCTTTTGGGTGAGGAAACACAATGAAGCCTAACCCTCAGAATTTTCCTTGGATTTTCCTTTTCTTTTATTGGTTGGATATCGTCACCGGGCTGGTTTGGCGTACCTCATTATGCCCTCAAAACAAAACTTGTAATTTTATTGATGTTCATCAATCCAATTACATTTATTGAAATGAAAAATGTGATAATAAAATAAAATCCTAACAAGCAAATCCTAAAAAGCATGAAAAATTCCCACGCAGGGGAGGGTGCAATCGAACATGCCCCTAATAAAATAGGGAAGTCAAACTACTTAAAACCATGAATCACATGTGCTTAGTTTCTTCGCCTTCATGAGCCTTATGAGGCAGACCCTCCAGGTCAGATATTCTCCCTTCTAGATACGTCACCAATGTTTTCATGGCAGCATCAAATTCAGCTTCTTCACGAGAATGAGATGGTTCAAGAGTCCTTTTGGCTCTTTTCCTCGGGTCAAAATTCTCCACTGAAGATGATGCATCCATGTCATCGTGGCACTTTTGCTTCATGAGAGAAACTACAGTAGCACGTAGCTCGTCAACCTGACTTTCAAGGCTTGCAATTTTCTTGCTCATGTCATTAACAACACGGTTCAACACTTCATTTTGATCAGTCATTTTTGCCCGTGGCCATGTATGAACGACTGATGGTTGATGATCCATAATCACCTAGTTTGAAGAAAAGAGAACACATAAGCATCGCATATGGAACGTGCTAGTCCATGACAAAGGTCTAGCCACTTTTATTCATTAATGGAAGTATTTTACGTGAAGTAAAAACTTGAAATGCCCTAAACAAATGAACTAGGAAAGTAAAGAACTCAACTAGACATTAAACTAAAAGAAAATAGACTCGAGACATTTCACTTGGCTTGATCAGTATACAATTGGGAAACTTTTAGACGAAATCGCTTATTCTCCTCTGCAAGATGTGCCGCATGCCTTTTGGCCTCTTCAGTAACTCTTTTGAGGCGTCTATTCTCTACATGGTTGGTGATCTTCTCGGGCACTTTCGGTATCTTCGAGTGTAGCTCCTTTGGGATCTTGTGCCGTTGAATATATTCGATAGAGGCATAGTACCTTCTTTCTCTACCCTTCAACTCCTTCTCTGGCCATATGAGCTTCCGTGGGTGGCACATATCCCACATCGATTTGATTGTAAGAACGGAATCCTCATGGTCTTGATTCTCGTCAATGAAGTTAACTTGGAGCGGGTCTGTTTGCAAAGCTTGCGGAAGTTCTTGCACAACTTGATATTGACGAGTCACTCTAGTTGGATAGTACTCCGTTGCTCCAATAAATCCCAGTAAAGGGACAGGGCCAATACGTCCACATGTGAGCCTCGCCTTACGAACTTGGAACCATTTAGCATGCCATAGGAATGCTTTGGAATCCGGTTTTTTCATGAAAGCTAGCCATCTAGAAAAATGATAATCCGGCACATGTTTTTGTTTGTTCTCAAATCTCATAATAGGGTGATTAGAGTCGCAAACAACAAGTATGGTCATTAAACCACCAAACCCTTTTATGTGAGAAAGAAACCAAATTTGTAAAAGCTCAGGAGAAGCATGCAAAACCTTGTCACCACCTTCTTTAAATCGAGTAAGGGAAAGAAAAGTTTCGGTCAAAGTAGTATTAACGAAATTCTTTCCTTCAAGGATCTGCCTAATTAGATTAGCGATCAAAGGATTAATAGCATTCTTGCAGTGAGGGAAAACTATAAACCCAAAGAAAGCTAGTAGGAAGACCCTACGCATTTGAAAGGAGTTGCCATTTTCAAAATATTCATTTAAAAATGAAAGTGGGCATGAATTTCGGTGAGCTTTCAAAACTTTTCTTATTTTATCTTCTTTAATTCTCAGAGAATCAGACAAGGCCGTGATAGGATCTATTCCAATAGGTGGACTAGCTAATTCAGCTTCCAAAGATTTTCCCATGGCAATACTATATTCTTCCAAGGTAGGAGTGAGCTCATGCTTACCACCAAAGATAAAAGTAGAAGTCTGAGGGCACCAACAATGAGCAAGAGCTTGAACAAGGCCACCATGAATATTAATGCGTAGTAGAGGAAGGAGCCGACCGATGTGTGACTCCACGA
This sequence comes from Corymbia citriodora subsp. variegata, assembly GCA_014858505.1. Taxonomy (NCBI): domain Eukaryota; kingdom Viridiplantae; phylum Streptophyta; class Magnoliopsida; order Myrtales; family Myrtaceae; genus Corymbia; species Corymbia citriodora. Next base: position 6,856 of record MU091004.1, read on the forward strand.
ACTCACGACTAGCTTGGTCTAACTTGCCCCACCATGTGTTAAGCTTTTGCTTGGGAGGGAGAATAATTCGAAGGTCTGGTATTCCCATTGTATATTGACTAAGACTCAAAACCAACCTAATGTCATGGACCGACAAAATAATAAATTAAAAAAGGAGAGTTACGAGAACTTACTTCACTGATAAAAAGGTAACAATCACATAGACATGCGCATGGTACATGGCTCAATTTCTACTCTAGAAGGCTTAACAAAATGGAGCCACAAGGATGATCGGACTAGCCGCGGGCTTGCGGACTAAGTCGGGTCCTCATGACTTCGGCTTGGTCAAAGAGCCGACCTGGGTCGTGGGCATATGGACCGAGGTGGGTACTCTTGACACCAGGAAAGAAATTTCGGGATTAAGATGGGCGACTCGTACCGCGGGCATGCGGTCGGAGTGGTATCCATCTCAATACCATCCTAATTAATCATATGTGGCCCAGGTTCGGCGGCAGGTTGTGTGTGTAAGAGTGTAGTGTAAATGCATAGGCATGCACAATAGTTTATATTTACAATAACACGTCAAAAATTTAAAACATTCATTCTCAACTCTAACCTACAAGACAAGGGGTCAACATTCACTCCACCCCTTATAACTCCCATATGCAAAAACATTTAACACCTCAAATGGTTAGGGACGTACCTGGTATCCTCGCTGCCAAACAATTTTTTTTTAAAAAAAGAGAAAATTGGCTTAAGTCCACTAAGAGTTTAAACCCACGTCCCCAGTGGAGTCGCCAAGCTATCGCGACCTCACCTCGAGTGCACCACCTAGGGTTTGGCTAATGGATTACTAAGCCTAAACTTAATTCGGGCTCTCCCAAGCCCATACCAATTCGCGACTTAGGGTTTAATTTTTTTTAACATGCCAATGATTGTTACTTAGGAGTCGCCACTAATCTATTTTTGGTGGGTCGATTAGAAACCCAAGTAAAGTAACGGGAGAATTACTTCACTCCTACGAACCAGAGATTATGGGATTGAAGACTTGATTACGTTAGATTTCTCTAACGCCCTTTCGGTACATTTTCTCTTTTATTTGAAAAAAAATGATTTGCAGGCAGATTGGATTGATTTTAATTTACTCCCTAATATGCAATGTGATCATGCGAGTGCGCAATCATTATTTAACACTCAATAAAGCAAAGTGATAAATAAATTGCAAGCATAAGGAAGAAATACTTACCTTAAAGCAACGAAAGCATCTGCAATATTAGTTAGAAAATCACATCAACCTAAAAGTGATTTCTAATTAATACACAATCACTCGAATTTTGGATTTTCTCTTATTTAATGAGGCCTAAGACTAACGTGCAATGCATGTAATGACGTACGAAAGTGTCTAAATTTACTAGCATGCAATGTGCAACTTAATATGCAAACTATATGTCACGCAACATTAATTATTTAACTTAATCTAACGCTAGAAAATATTCAATGCAACTATCCTAGCATGTCATGCATTCGAATGACCCTAAACATGTAATGATTAGATGACACACGGAAGATGACCTAATTCTACATGAGCATGGCAATTTTTATGTTTTCTTTTTTATAATCAAAATTAAAACTAACCTATAGTTAAACATGCAAACTATCCTAAAAAAAATATCCTAACAAAAACCACATTCAATTAAACTATATTTTTTTTTGGGTTTTCTTTTATAAGCAAATTAGTTCAAGCAGATGCATCAAAAAAAGCATGGCAACAAATCAGGCAAGATATTTTCCACGTCCATTTAATTTTGGAAACAAATAAAATCGACGAATCGTATCTCGGGCATGAGATAGGATTGGCCAATATTTCAAAAAAAATCACGAATCGTATCTCGGGCATGAGATCGGATTGACGATTTTTCCGTGCGATTGCGAGTCATATTTCGGGCATGAAATCGAATTGACAATCATACGCACGTTGTGAAATAAGGAAAATTTCCTATTTCACGAGGGGTTAGGAGATTTTTTTGGACATGGCAATATTGATCAAATATTCAACTAAGATTGCAATTCGACAAACTAGGCAATAAAATGTGAGAAAATTGTATGAATTAGGACTCTTACCTAGCTTTCGATATCGCACGAATAAAGTTTCCAAATTGGGGCTTGTCGGATCAAGGAGTGGCTCAGCGCTACAACTCAACTTTGGCAAACGTCAAACTTGCTTTAACAATATTCTGTGGATATTCAACTTTGACTTTCAAAGCCCCACGGTCAAATTTTCAACTCGTCCACCTTGATGGTCCGTGGGTATGTAGAAAAGCTGCACAAAAATCAAGTGAACCGTCCGAAGAAAATTGACGTTATTTGGTCATGCAGGGACGTTGGAGTTGAGCAGCGATCCGTCAACGTCTTGGGCTGATTGGTGGTAGATCGTCGCAACCGAGAGCTCTATGGACAACAACTCGCACAACTCGCCAAGGCAAGGAACTCAGGCAAAGCAGCAGCACGTAATTAGGAGGCTGGGTGCGGTGGTTCGTCAACAAGGCGTGCGGCTCTCCACCGAAGGGGCTGAAGTGCGATGAAGCTTGGGTGGTTAGGCGAAGCTCCGCCTCGTGCAAGGAATTCGGCGGACGCGATTGAGCTTAAGGAAAGAGAAGCACCCGTCCCTCTTGACTTTTCCTGAGTCAGAGAAAAGAAGCTTTCTCGACACAGCACCACTCTCTCCCTCTCCCTTTTCTGTATTTATTTTTTGTCTCCTTCTTCAGTGTGTGTGGCCCCCTTTTTATAGGTAAGATGACTATGTTATTTAAGGAAAGATGATAAATCTGCATGTTGCCTATTTAGCTATTGTATCCCACGTGCAATATTTTTCCAATATTTCATCCGATACTTTCCTTGAATATTGAAAGAATAATGAGAATATTCTCGGAAACATTCTCATATTCCCGGGAATATTCTTATATTCCAACTCGTCACTCCTTAACGGGCCTAGCCAAATTCTCTTTCACTGTGGGCTTAGTCCAACATGTTAAATTAAAGTTTAGAACCATCAATTGAAGTCCATCTACCATCTGTCCGATGCAAATGCAATAATAATAAATGCTCCTAAAACTGTATGCTATGCAATTTAATCATAATATTTTTTGTTTAGGGGTGAAAATTAATCCCTTATTTTTGTGCATTAAATTACGAATGATCAATCAAAATTTAGGTGTCAACAGCCATAGAAAAAATAACTTGAATTCCCGATGGATACAACTATCGCAAACGTCTCATCGACATACATGGACCAATATATAAATAAATAATATATGTCATACTTGTCACTAGCACTTCATCTCGATTAATGAGGCATACCAATTGTTGATCCCTCATGTGTCTAGTGTTTAGTGAGAAATTTCATGATCTGAGTGATAGGTATTGTTGTGTAGCAATGTTATCTCGATGGTAGTCTCCATGGTTTGGTCTTGAGAAAGAGACCATGGAAAAATATTAGTGTTTGAGATTTAAGTTGAGATAAGTTGATGCGGAAGTATACGTGATTTAAGAGGAGTAGACCTAACATTGAGCTTACACATGAAAGCGATTATTGAGATGCACATATGAGTTGTGTTAAATAAGTCATACATTGAATAATTGGTGTGGTGTAAAGTATTTAATATGTCCAAATTGGTTCATAACTTGTTAACTTAAGTTTTTGAATGAAGAAGAGTCTAAGCCTATTATGTTGATTGGCTAAGACTTGGACTTCTGATTAGTGATCTCCTTTGGTGAGGTATTGGATTTCTATGACACGCTCTCAACTAGTGGTATAATTGTTAAGATTACACATTTTAGTTGTGATAGAGCAATAGAATTGGTATGATGTGACCAATTAATATATTTGAATTCATTTATAACTTATCTGTTTAAGCTTTTAAGTGAAAGTAAATCTATTTAGATATATGGACGGGCTTGGACTTGAATTCTCTTTTGAAAATCTTTGTAGGTAAAGATATCGGGTTTTTGTTGCATGTCTCCTGATTAATAGTATTATAGTTGATGGTAGATTGGTGGGTCATAATTCGTTCCGGTGTTTGGTGAATATTTTAAGGGAGAAGTCTTGTGAATTTAGCGATAGGAGTTGTGGTGTAGCAATACAATTTTAATGGCAATTTACATAGTTCGGTTTGGAGAAACAGACCATAGATGAAGGCTAGTGTTAGAGATTCAAGTCAATAGAAGTCGATACCAAAGGATACTGAATTATGAGGAAGCATATCTTCTACTAAGCTCACATGTGAAGAAAAGATTATTGACATATATGTGTAAGTTGTGTTAGAAAAGTCTTGTAACAAAGAATTGGTGTTGTGTAGAATAGGTATATATTCAAGTTAGTCCATGACTTATTTTCTTAATTTTTTAAGTGAAGGTGGGTTTAATTAAATATGTTGCATGGACTTAAACTCCATCTTGGTGATATTCCTAGGAGAAAATATTGGATTTTTGTTGTGTGCTATCAACATTGACTCAAGGCATCTCGACTCACACAATATTCCAACTAATGAGGTATCTCAATATATTGTCACCACTAATATATTGGAGATAAAACTATGCGGCTTAACTAAGATAGTTACAAAGAAAACATTTTGATAAGTTACTAACATATCTTCTATTTCAATAAATAAACAAGGAAATCAATATCCGTTCTATATATTGATGTCGTGACCTATTTTTTTCCTTCCTGAGGAGAAAAGAAAAATCCATACATATATATAAAAATAGGTTTAGGGGTATTATCTAGAAGATGGGTTGAGGTCCTTTAATTAGATGTAGGCTCTCCCAAACTCATATTCTGCGTGACATTGGGTGTTTATGAAAATCTTCTAATGAAAAGTCACCACTAGTTTATTGGGATCGGCTAGAAACCAAGCAAGGCATAGGAGTATGCCTCATTTTCTACACAACCAAAGAATTTAGAGTCGGGGATTTGATTACACTAATTAATTAGTTAGTACCATTTCGGTACCTAATCTTATTCAAAAAGACTTTTATCAAGTAGTTTGATTGATTTTCAAATTATCCACTAATATGTAAGGTGATTATACGGGTGCACAATCATCAAGATAATAATCAACAACATAAGGGAATCAATAAATAAATTACAGAAGCGAATAAACACCTAGCATCATTAAGGGGTAAACAAATGAAGGTCCTAATTCAACTAAGGGGGAACTATAATCATCACATCATTAGCATGCAATCAAGGGCAGTTGTATTCAAGAATAATTAAAATCCTAAGGTAAAATCGTGAAGGCTTGTTCAATTTTAAGCACAATATTAGGTCGATGATTTTCTCTCACCATTTTAAGAGAAAATTGTCCAAGAATTATTTTAGAGCTTTTTAAGGAATTCTAAAACAAACTTGGAATTTTTTGGATTTTTGAAAATATTATTTTTTTTGGAATTTTTAACATTTTAATATTTTCGATTTTTTAAAAAAATGATTATAATTCGAAAAATTTTATAAATTTTCAGGTTTCTGAACTTTCAATGAATTTTCTGAAATTTCGAATTTTTAGTGATTTTTAAATATTTTTAATATATTTTAATATTTTTCTGAATTTTTGGATTTTTATTAAAAAAAGATAATTCGGACCGGGTCAGAAAACCCGGCCCTCCTAACCTGATTCGGACCCTGTGGGTCCGGGTTGGGCCACAAAAGACTGGGCCGGCCCTAAATCACTAGGGATTAAAAATGGCCCACGAAATTCTCTTTTAAAAAAAAAGCCCACGAAAATTCAATTTTTATGGAAAAGGCCCATTTCTGATTTCTATCTTCAGCCCAGTCTATTCCCGGCCCGCGACAAATTCGACCCAACGTGCACAGGCCCGGGGCAAAGCCCCAAATCCTTATTATATTTTTATTTTTAGCCCTTTTTTCGTTTTTTCTGTTTTCTTTTTATTTTCTTTATTATTATTTATCTTTTGGTCCTCTTCTCCTGGTCTCCTTCTTCTTCACGTGCACTTCTGCATGCTTCCCCCCATGCACGCCCGACGCTACCCCCATCTTCTCTTCTGCGTTTTTTTTTTAAAAATTTTCTCCGAAATGCACCCAAAAAACAACGCCGGCCGGAGCAACCGGCGTACCTTCCAGCCCCGTCCGCCGGTTGCCCGCTCCGACCTGCTCGGAGTGCGACCGGCCACCTCGGTCCGGCGAAGGCTAAAGCATTTTCCAGCGTAAAAATCCTCGCCGACTCAAGAACACATGTTTACTCCACGAAAATCGCATGAAATCACAACGAAAATACAAAATACGGGCACAGTCTAATGTTTGTAAGAACAAACACGAATCAAGACAAGTTTAAACATGGGTTGCCTCTCGGTTCTCTATGGGATATTTTGTCGAACACGTAACGGGCACTACCAACTCCAAAGGTTTCCGGCTCAACCGAGCCTCGAACGTGACTTAGGGGTCTCGAACAAGACACACAAGGAATTTGGGAACGAAATGCAAGGGCGACGAGGGCCGGAGCTTGCGCAAGCCGGACGGCCGCGAGCTCTGGCCCGGCATTTTCCTGAAATCGGACGAAAGAGATTCAGGGGACCTACCTCGTTCGGAGGGAAGGGCCACGGCAGACGGTTGCAGACGAACGGGCCTCCGGCGACAGTTGATCCCTCGAGCTTCCCTCCTCCCTCTCTCGGATTTTTCTCGGAGGCTCCGGTTTTCTTTCTTTCTTCTAACACTCTCCTACTTTTTCGTAAGACCGCCTCTTTGACCCTTGACTCTCTTTGGATTTGTGCTGCGTGTCCCTTTTAGGCTCTTCACGTGCTGAGAACGAGAGAGGGACTGTGGGAGCTTCCTTGTGGTGTGGCCAAGCTCGAGATGTCAGAGTAGAGACGTCCCCCAGAATCACGGGAAGTCGCAGACGATGGAGGGCTCGAGGGAGTCGTTACAGGTGACCAAGGCACGATGATGTGGCGGCATACGAAGTGGTTGGACAGGTGGGCTTTGTTGGAACCCGTCGGAATTAGAAACGCCGTCGAGAATCAATGGGCATAGATATTGGTCTCTGGGAAACCTGGCCGTTGTTCGGACGTGACCGAAAGCTGCTGGTGATGTGGAATCGATGCAGGAGGATCATCGAGAAGCCTGAAGACCCCGGGACGTCTCCAGAAGACCGGCAGCTGGACTGAAGGCTGGAGTTGCTGCTGGGCGTTGCTGGACTCACCTAAACCAGAAAGGTTAACTCGGCAAAAGGCGCGGTGACTGGTGCTGGTCACGATGGCAGGACTGGTGTAGGCACCACCGGATGTTGAGAGACGCTTCCAGAACTGGACGAAACCACCAGGAAGTCTGCAAAAACGCCGGGGTTGCAGGAAACTCGCTGGGCCCACCGGTGTTGATCTGGAAGGCCGGGGGATAAGCAGGATGCTCGTCGAGATTGCTCGGAACTCACTCGCTGGCGGCCAGTGTCACTGACTCACTGCACGAGTTGCAAGACGCAATTTTGTTTGGCCCAAGCGAAGTACCAGGACGGCGATTCGTCGGTCTCGGTTCAGGTGAGGCCACCGGCGATCTTTCTCTCCCGCTTGTTTCACTTGCTCCACCTCCCTCCCCTTCGCAATGCTCCCTCTTTTTTTTTCTTTTTTCTTTCTCTTTTGCCCACCTAACCCTCCGACCACCCACTCTGGTCCGACGCTCGCCCTGTCTTCTCCATCCCCTCTTGCTCTCTCGTTCTGCTCCCCTCTTTTTCTACTCTGCATTTCTGCTCTCCCCTCTTTTCTGCTCTGACTTGCTGCTCTCCCTTTCTTCTCTGACTTGCTGCTCTGACTTGCTGCTCTGCCCACTTTTATCTTCTGCTTCCTGCAGAAGACCCTCTGCGCGAGGAGGAGAGGGGGAGAAGGAAGAGACGGAGCGGGCCGGGCCGACGAAGAAAATGGGAAAAAAGAAGAACGGGCCAAGCCCGTGCGGGAGGGAAAAGAAGAAAAGAAGGGGGCCGGGCAGGCCAAGCCCTGGCCCGGACCCACAATGGTTTTTTTATTAAAAATTCGAATTTTTTAAATTAATTTTTTTTTAAAGGGGGCTAATCCCTAATTTTTAATACTACTAAGTCTTAAATAAAACAGCAAAATTTAGGTGTCAACAATTGATAATTCATAAAAATATTTTGAATACTCTAAAATGTGTAGCAAAAGATATCTAATGCTAAGAAAATGTCAACTTAGTAAATTTCTAACCAAGTTAACTAATACATGTTTCAGAGCATATCAATCCTTGCCAATAGTTACTATGGAAATATGTGTTTTAACATCACTCTATAAAATCAACTTATGTGCAAATACCTATTATTAAATGCTAACGAATTGCATTCCAAAAACCACTGAAAGGAAAATACGTTTAAGACTTTCAAGCACCACCAAGTTAATAATCCAATTGAGATTTCACATGTGGCATTTATTTTCTTCATATCCTCATAGTATTAATTGACGTAGAATATTCATGCTGTCATGATAAGTCTAATGTAAGACCATGAGGTTAGCAACCAAAATGAATAATTGTCTAAAAAATCCTAAATCTATTATAGGATGGCCAATTTAGTCCTAAAATTTTCTTTTGCTAATTTAGTTCTAAACATTTCAATATTTGCAAATATAATTGTTCCGGTCATTGGTCAAATATCGCTACTATGAGTGCTAGGCATCTTACATGGCATGATCATGCTAACATGGATGATTTTTGCAATTTTTTTTTATAAAATTTTCAGAATGTTTTCTTTGTTTTTCTTTTTTCTTTCATTTTTTTAAATTTTTTTCTATTTACCTCCACCGGTTGTTGGCCACAACCCTCACCAAAATTTGGGTGAAGACGTCACTGTCGTCTCAGCCACTACCCCCACCCCTCGCTGCTCACCCATCGTCACTTGTGGCCGGCAAGGACATTGCTACCCCATGACCAATGAAGGGAAATAAGGAAAATGGAAAAAAAGAGTAAAGAAATGAAAAATTGCAAAAAACAAGTTCATCAATGTTGTCCATCATGCCACGTAGGGTGGCTAGCACTAATTGGAACGTCACGTTAGTAATTTCCGATCAAAATTAGTCGAAATAACTATATTAACAAATTGCTATAAGATTTAGAACAAAATTGGCCAAATTAAAAAGTTTATGATTGAATTGAGTACCATATGATAGGTGTAAGATAATTTTTTCACAACCAAAGAAAAGCCAATTTTATTCGTGGTCTCCTAGCTCGAGGCCTGAATTCGCACGAGCCATTATTGGAGCTGGGTGGTCTCACCTTCCTGAACACATTCAGATCCCCGCAAGCCCGCCTTCCAAACTTAGAAAATTTGGTTCCATCTACTGACTAGGATTGTCCAATAAATTCATGGGATTTGCGCGTTTCATATGGGAAATCTTTCAGTTGTACTATAAGCAAATCAACTTAGTCATGCTACTTTTGATTTATGTTACATGAATTGAGATATGAGTCAAATCGACAGGGTTAGAAACCCTTTAGAGAAAAAGAGTATATAGACATTAATCTGGCAACTCCATCCAGATCCCAGCGACTCCCGTAGTCATTTTGGTTTGTCTTCTTGCTCGATTGTGTGTGCGCCTGACGGTGGCGCAACTCGTATAAGCGTTGATTATGGGAGTAACGTTATTTTCACAGAAAAGAGAGACCTAGGGCCGGGCAATGTTTTTCACATGTATTCTTAATTTGAG
>MU091005.1:0-16494 GCA_014858505.1 Corymbia citriodora subsp. variegata
TACTTGAATGATTGAATACCAAAAACAAATGCAGCAATGGCCCCAATAATACATGTAACATTGATTGAAAGGCACATCTTTAAGGCGTAACTTATTTGCCACAGATTAAGTATTTGTTTTGTCTTGAGAGGGATAGATTGAAGCCTTTGAATTCCATTCTTGAGAGAGAATTCACTGTCATTCAAAGATTAGGAGAACGTACATATTTATTTTTTCCCGATATATAGTAGTTTATTTTACGTAAAAATAATTGCCATCTCTCTTATGGGCCCTAAGCTTACGGGCTGGGTTTGGCCCATCATGGTGGACGGGCCGGGTTTTTGCCCACTTGATTTATAAAAAACCAAGCAAAAGGGAACATGAGTTTAATGTTGTAAGTTGCCAATTTGAGACTGAAGAAGTTATGAACGAAAACCTCCACAGAATGAGAGAGGAGACTGATTGCTATTTGGTAGAAAGGGGGGAAAAGGCATTATGACTGGGTTCTGAGTAGGCGGCAAGGCAAGCACCCAGGATGAACACGGATTACAATCCTGAATGAGCCAGTGAAGTCCAGGAACAAGTTTCTTGGAACTACCTGCATAGATATTGCTCTAAATGGCTCAAGGAATTATAGATCAGAACAAGCTATTTTCCAATGTAACTATATATTTGCAATTGCAATATACAATTTACTTGCAAGCATGATATCGCCACGAACATTTTGAGCCAAATAATACCCTAGTACAGCTGATAAATCTAGAAGCAAAGTAGACATCCAACGTCTGATGGAACCTGAATAGACAAGCATCAAGACAGTATCTACTGTGGCAGGATTTCATTCTTAACCAACAGCTCCTTTATTTTTATTTTATTTTCGCTGGGAAAGAAGTCGTCTGCATAAGATAGAGTTACCAGCGATAACGATAAAAACTGAAACAAAGGCACCATACTTGAATCAGGGAAAGCTTTGAGAGAGGAGCTGATTCTCTAGGTAAAAGATCATGATCTCAGCTCAAAGATTCTCAATTAGTCTTATTTTCGTTCACTTAATTGGAGCCGGACCGGCCGTTCGGGACGGAGCAGAGCGTTGGCTGGCAGCAAATACGTAGGGTGAAGTGATTGCTTGCTTTTTGCGAAAAGTAGGAAAAACAGAGGGAAGGTAGGCCTGGCCAATTGTTGAACTCTTCTGACGCAAGAACATTACAAGATAATATGCAAGAGAAGGAACAGAAATCACACATAAGTCGATCTGGGAGCAAGATTCGGACGCTTCGATTTGGCACATGTACGTGTCTGCTTCTATGAAGGGAAAAAGTGTAGATGATGGGGAAATTGATGTCTAGTTTCGAGGAACAAGATCGAAAAGGAAAACGAGCTTGCCCCCAAACTTCTTCTTCTCCATCTTCTTCGAGTTCTTTTTTTTCTTGATTGTCGGCACTTGATCACTTACACACGTACTCCAAACTAGCTAAATTAAGTTAGGAATTTTGAGTGAAATTCAATTTTCTACATAGTCAATAATAAATAATCGATATACGAAGAGTATTTCGTGTGACAACGATGTATTGCACAACATTATCGTTTGACCTGAATACGAATGACTACATGTTTTGTCTCGTTAATCTGAAGAAATTTTTAACTGAAATTAAAATCTATAATTTGCAATAGCTTACATTTATGGCAGTTACGGAAAATACCCTCTCCTATACTCTGCTTTAAAATATATTATTAACAATCACCGTGTTTTTGGAATGCACGTGCCAAGAATGACAAACAAACTAATGCAACGTCCTTGTATGCCATGCCTTTGCAGATCTCTTGAGGATAATTGACCCTCGGTTGTTTTTTGTATATGTTGTCTGAGGTAATCTTGAACTCATAGTCATAACATACATGAACATTTAACATGAAGTAATTGAACTAAAGAATGAACCGAGGAGAACCGAATAATTTAACCAGACCACCTTGGATTGAGCAATTACGGTCAACCATGCTCATCGGTGCTCTCCCTCATCGACCATGGCCTATGACTAGTGACCAACCACTGGCGGAAAGAGAAGGGGAAAAAAGGAAAAAACAAAATTCTAAATAATTATTAAAAATTATAATAAAACCATTTAGGACCGTTGGCATCAATATCAGTTATTTCCAACGTATATTAGCTAGATAGGCTTAATTGGCAAAATATGAAAATATTTAGAACTGAATTAGCATGATTAAAAAATTTATGACCAAATAGACATAAATATAATAATTTTTAGACTTTTTTTGCACTTTTCCCATGGATATCTTTTGGCCACATCAAGGAAGCACAAGCTAGATACTTTCTTCTGTTATGCAAGTTGTGTAGCTCACGAAAACTCCGTTGGCCATTGCGTCATGGAGTTGCTTGTATGGTGAAACCATACGAGGAAAACATGCCCGATGTCATCATGGGTGGATGTTGCAAGATCCCTCAATAACCAATGCATTTGCAGTTTCATAGCTCATTCATTAACAACCACTCATTCGACATATTTTACAAGATACGTCTGAGGAATATGCTTTGTCGGTATTTATAAAGGTAAGGCAATACGTCTTGAGCACTTCACAAAGGCCACTGATTTACGAAAAACATGATAAACCTTGTAACTAAAGATAGAGTTCGTCGATGAATAACGAGGGAGAGAGGAGAAATTACACTTTTGCAATCCAATGTCAAAGGAGGATGCCGTCAAATTTTGTGTTGTCATCACTTCTATAATGAATTTAATTATGTACTTCATGTGACTAGTTTCATCCGCTAAATAAATTCTTGAGTCACAACAGCCTTTCTGATCGCTTTCCAATTGCAAGGGGAAACTTACATTGAGAACCTCCTGCAAGATGAAGCAGGACATGATCGTTCGTGTACCTGTCGCTAGTAGCACAACCACAAAGACCAATGTCACAAGTTAGAGGTGTGGAGTTGACGGGAAAATCATGTCCCTCTCAACCCATGGGCAAGAAATTTAGGGCTTGGTATGTAGGCCAAGATCGACAAGGATCGGTTGTACATGGGCAGAATATAGCACAAGTACTTGGCACATGGGAAAAGTGTCAAAGGTTCTGAAAAGTACACTTAAGTGCTACGTTTTTTGAAAAATAGGACATTTTAGTGCCAAGTCTGACGAAGGGTGTCGGAAATCCAATGTGACTTATTTTTAATAATATAACTTGCTTTTATGGCTTGCCGGAAAGTTGAGTCAGCAAAGATTCAATCAAAAAGATGTCATTTTGCATGTTATTTGAATTTTAATATAAATATTAAATTAATTAAATTTAAAACTAAATTAAGAAAAGGGTTGCGGAACACATTCGGCAAGGGTTATGCAAGCTCTTGTCGTTGCCACTCCACTGTCGCTAGGAAGGGTTGGTGATGATGGGGGGCCGGTCGCGGTCACTGGGCCTTGGTCAAGAGCCAGCGACCCTAGCTAACTAATGGCAAGGGCTTGCAAGTCCTTGCCTAGATCTGGGTTGAGGTTCCTAGCAAGTGGCAACCCTTGGCCCAGCTGGGCGAGAGTTGGAGGCCCTTGCTGAATCTAGGGAAGGGTTGCAATCTTCACCCTAGATCTAGGTGAAGCCTTACAAGCCCTTGCCGCTAGTCGGCCATGGTCGCCAAGCCCTAGTCCTAAGGCTCAACAACCTCGGCTGACCCTCCCCCCATTGTCAAAAGGGACAAATACTTATCGGCCAAAAAAAAGAGAGGGACAAATACTTCAAAAATTGTTGACGATAGAAGCAATCCCAATAGCCTTTTATGTGAATTAGAGATTAGTGTGCAACATTGGTGTGCCACTTCACACTAGTGACATCTCTCTTTTGATATGAATTTCTAATTAACTCTAACCAATTCGTTAAAAATTAAATATAGATATGCAAGAAAACTTTGATTTGGCTATGAAAATAGATTTGCAGTGTGAGGTTGATTAATAGCGCGCATGGTAATCATTATGTTTCTATTTCTGGAATAGATTTATATTCCATACCTATTTTTGGAATATAAATCCGTTTGGTTAAAAAAATTTACTTTTTTATTTTTGGAACAAATTTCTATTCCAGAAATAAGTTTGGAATAGAAATTCAAAAACAATTTTTTTTTACTTTTATATTTTTGGAATAGAAATCAAAAATTATTTTTCTCTCACCTGAAGAAGTTTTTTGCCGTTCGCCACTCACCACCACCACCACCCCGCCCATCGCCGGCCATCGCTGCCTACCGCCACCTCTCCTATTATCGCCACCACTTAGGAAAGTGAAATTTTTTTATTACTTATCTAAAAGTAGAAATAAAAAAATTTATTTCTATTATAGAAATCAATTTCTGATCAGAAATGTCATCATTTGTGTTCTAAGTTGCTAAGAAGGGAGAATTGTCGTCATGTGGCCTCTTGTGCAAAGGACAGTTCAAAAGTAAGAAAATAGGAAGAATCTATTGACTTGCTTTTTGGAAGCAATAACGAGACTTGTTGTCAGTAGGCCTCTTTATTGGAAAGTAAGATAACATTAATAATAATTTGACTTGCTTTTTGAAAGCTCACGAGGAACTTGGGAGAATTGCCAAAAAAGTCTTAAACCTATTATAGTTGTATCATTTCAGTCCTAAACTTTTTTTTTGACTGATTCAGTCCTAAACCTTTTGCGATTATGCCAGTTGAGTCCATCCGGCCAAATTTGGCTAGCCGGAGCTGATGTGGATGCCGGCCGGCGCCAGCGACAATATTTTAATAATTTTTTTTGATTATTTTTGATTATTTTTCGAATTTTTTATTGTTTTTTTTCTTTCTTTTTTTTTCTCCCCTCCCCTCCCCCCGTCGGCGACAGTGGCTGGCCAACGCCGACGAGGGCGAGGGCCGCGAAGCCCTCGCCTAGACTCGCCCAGACCTGGGGGCCGCCGGCGAGGGTCGCGGCCCCGGCTTCGCCCAGATCTGGGCGAGGCCGACCGCGACGAGGCGGCTTCGCCCAGATCTGGGCGAGGCCGGTCGTGGCGAGGCGGCTTCGCCCCGATCTGGGCAAAGACGGCCGAGGCGACACGGCTTCGCCCCGATCTGGGCGTCGGCCGCGGCGAGGCGCCTTCACCTAGATCTCGGCGAGGCCGACCGCGGCGAAGTCGGGGCCGCGACCCTTGCCGGCGGCCCCCAGGTCTGGGCGAGGGCTTTGCAGCCCTCGCGCAGTGGTCGGCCACTACCGCCGGGGGGGGGCGAGGGGAGGCAAAAAAAGAAAAGAAACAGAAACAGAAAAATCGAAAAAAACAATAAAAAAATCGAAAAATAATAAAAAAATCAAAAAATAACAAAAATTTATTAAAATATTGTCGCCGGTGCCGGTCGACGTCCACGTCAGCTCCGGCCGGCCAAATGGACTCAACTGGCATAATCGCCAAAGAATTAGGACTGAATCGGTAAAAAAAAAAGGTTTATGACTGAAATGGCACAACTATAATAGGTTTAGGACTTTTTTGGCAATTCTCCCCGAGAAACTTCTCGGGCTCATATTGAATTAGCTATTTGCTTTTTGAAAGCTCACGAGAAACTTCTCGGGCTCATATTGAATTAGCTATTAGTCGTGTCCTCCACGGTCGTTGCTTTTGAACTAAGAAAAAGGTACAATATTGACAAAATCACATTAGCGCGTAATCTCCATGACATTGGCCGCCCCACCCTAAGACTATGGAACAAAGGAATATCCCAAACCTACACCTACTTTATTAGCCACTTTGATTTCACGTTTCAATATTATATAGACACAAATAGCTTTTGGATTTTATGAAACTATGTGTTATGGCTCGAATCTATATTCAATCCCATATCTGATAGGAGCAGTTATCCGTGAGGTTGGCAAATGGAGTCCTGAACTCGCTAATGCTTGTAAATGCTGAAAATAGCAACTATTGTACAGGAAAAAAAAAAGGGATTTATATATGTTCCTACTAGCACGTAAATATTACCTCCAAACAGTTATTTTCTTAATCTCGAAAGATATTTAATATCCAAACCAATACACTCTGAGAAACTTTTTAATGTCTACCACTTAAAATTGTACTAATATACTGACTATTTGCCTAAAAGATAGTTAGAGCGAGGCTATATTGAGCATCTCTTTGATGCTATGAGGCATGGCGCCCAGTAAATCCATTTAAAATGTGATAAGTGTGTTATTCTCATCAGTTTTATATTGATTTACTGACAACAAAAAAATGTTCATCACAATTTATGGGTGTTCATCGCTTGAAGTATCGTGCTTGTGACGCAGCGGAGAGCACACTAAATCTCCGCCATTGGATCCATATACTGGGCAAATAATCAATGCGGTTCGGTGGGCAACTCAAGTGAATCTGGAGTCAACCATTTCAATGGTTACAATCAAGCAAGCTGCTTCACAAAGCCATGTTGGACACAACAAATATTCTGGTTCGAGATCTCGAAAAGAATGTTTTTTTGGTTTGAAATGTAAGTATCATTATAAGATGACGTACAATAGCTTAGGGGCATTTTCCATCATTACAAAAGATAACTAAGAACTCAAAAAAATGGAGTGAGGGATTCTCCATGTAGTAGCCAAAATTACATTTGTCTGGGAATGTTTAAAATTTTTGTAAAATGATGCTCGGCCCCTGACAAGCTTACGAATTTTAGCCACAATGATGGAGACATCATTTGACTTGTTTTGAAAGAGTCTACAGTTATGTTCCATCCAAATGCAGTAAATGGTTACTAAAAAGGTTACTTTAAGAAGCCTTGCCGTCAAATCTCGAAAAGAATGTTGGTCGATTCATAATTGCACTCACTTGGCTCTTAAATCTTCAGTCCATCGATAGTGCAAAATCAAAAATACCTACCAATACCATCCGCAGATTATTGCATCGTGATTTCAATCTATTTGAGTATCGAAAACATATAAGAAATCATTGCAGATAAGAAGGAGAAATCTTTCCATTTTCGGAACTTATTTCCATCCAAAAGACACAAATCAGTGGATTTATCTAACAAACTGTTGAAAAATTTGACGCCGGATATTGATCAAGCAAATCGGATAAAATTAATCAGAAGGAAGGAAAGGAAATCGGACACCGAATTTACGTGGTTTGGTCCGAATATCGGAACCTACGTCCACGGGGAAAGCAGCACGGAATTCCACTATAGAACCAAGCGATACATGGAGATTACACCCATTCGAGTACTCAAACACTCACTCAGTGTTTCCCAATCCCCAAATTACACCTAATAACTCACACAATGTTTAGCCCCTCACAATTCTCAGTGAAATTCTCACTCAAGGAATTAAACAAATTCTACTAACAAGAATTTAACTGACTAAAACACCCGGGTGTAATTACAACGAAAAATTCTCCCTTCTGCCGATAGCTCCCACGCGTTACTCGCGCTCTTCTTTCTCTCACTTTCTGGAGCTCTCTCTACACGGCCTCCGAAGTCCTCCTGTTATAGGAGCATGGGAAGAGAAGAAAGAAACGTGAACTTCTCAATTTGTCAGAAAGCTGCCACCTTCTGAAGCCTTGCCCCTTCATGCAATTAATGTCTTGCATGCTCATAATGCACCTACAAACAATCCGCATAGCTTCCGCCTACCCTCCTTCATTCATTAGCAAAGGATAATAATAACCAAAGAACTCACAAGACAAGTTCTGAAACAAGGAAGTGGCGCCCTCCATTTTTCATGGGCCATGTGCATGCATTAATTAAAGGAAGGGAGAAAATTTTGGACGTTTCTTTGACCATTCTTCCTGCAACTACTCCTTTCCTTTTTTCTAATAATTATTGTCAAAGATGGGCACTTCATGCACGCTCACTTCCTTTGGCAGAAGACAAGAAGGAAATATTAATTTAATGCTTCTTCATCATTTCCAAAGTCCAACCTGCAGCAACCTTTTGGACTTTCCCCTTCAGACTACACGCTTCCTTTCATCTGCACGCATTCTTTAATTGCTTTGCATCAGACACGCATGGAGGAGGCAACAAGATCGCGTACAATTAATTGTTGATCCGCACGTGATCGAATTCACATATTCTCGTCAGTATAATTTTATTCATCAGGACTCAAACTCGAGACATATTTTTAACACAAATAATGAAATTGTGGCTTCATCCAGTTTTTCAACTTCAGGAACTTGCTTGCACTAGCAAAGAACGTGCAATTCCGTGAAGCACATGATGACGCGATTAATTTTAGACATCCTTTGATTCAACAAGACCACAACAAAAAGAGAAGCCGACATCACCTGTACATGAATTGTTCTGTAGCCTCTGAATCTTTCTCGTATTCAGGGATCTCATGTCCATGACCACCACTGTACGACTTTAAGGATGTTTCGCTAGTTCTCTTTGTAATTAGACCAGGTGGCCACGCAAATCGAAGTGAAGAGGATATTATGAAATGACGAGGACAGCGTGGTCCTGTCCTCCTTGTCCCAGATCCGTAATTGCGAGTGACCCTCGGACAAAAGATAAAACAAAACATGGTAAAAAGTATGTTGAGATGCGAATTCTGAAAACTGATACGGTTTCCTCAAGACCCTCCCATCTATTAAGGCCATGTTACCGACTAATAAGCAATAATTCGGACGAGCTCGCCGTAAGATTTGCGTTAAACATCAGATGTCATGTACAAACCACTCAAAAGGTTAGTTTGTAATCATTGTTTATCATTTTTCCGGGCATATCATTCCATTGTCTTTAGATAAGTTCTCGAGCAATCTTTGTAAAAGATATGTTCTCCTCGTGGCTCACTAACATTAATAATTTAAATAGATATTAATAGGTAATCAAGCTGACAAATGACAGTAAAAATCACAGCCACATTGTAATTTATAAGGTGTTTTTCTATTAATAGTCACACAGGATTTAAAAATAAAAAATAAAACATGGATTTTTGTCTCTTAAAACTTATGAGATGACGGAAAGGATTGGAGTGAATCAAAGCTGTAAGTTTTAAGACTTAAATGTGTACACATGAAAGTTTTAAAACTCAAATTCATTACAGTAACCTATTTTAGGACTTGCCCCATAATTGTTCCTTATTCTTTTCATCTTTTGGATTAGAGGTGACATAACCTTGAAGACTTTATCATAGCCCCATCAATACTTTCTCCAGAAATTGATTAATTTTTGGTCAAACTAAATCAATTGCAAGAAAACAAAAATTTGTTGCAATTGGTGAATAAAGAATTTGAATTTCGGCAAGCAAAATGCTAATTGAGTTCTAAATGCAATAACCACAAATAAAATTGCTCTGCTATCTAAGAGTCAATCGAGGAAAAAAGAGTGATTCACGCCGGGGCAACAAGGACACCAGCAAGATATGCAAGGCAAATCAAAAACATCATCAAGCAAAACATTGAAGAAAGGGGAAAAAAAAAACAAGTTGATGATTAGTATGCGAATCGGGTTTTGAGTTTCGGAATACCCATCCAAATGCATTCCAACCTGTCTTAAGTTCAATACGGTTTTACATTTCTTCTTACCAATCATAACATTAATTGCGATCGATTCAATGGGGAAGCATTCAGAAGCTATGCATTGCCCTACATGGGTCCAAGCTTAAGAAAATGTGTTCCCATCAACTATCAAGGGTCCAAGCTTGAGAAAAGTTGTTATATGGATGGGCTACACATAGACACTGTTTTCTTAGGCCGCGCATGGTACCTATCATGTTTCTATTTCTGGAATAGATTTCTACTCCAGACCTGTTTCTGGAATAGAAATTCGTTCGGTAAAATAATTTCATTTTTCTATTTTTGGAACAAATTTCTATTCTAGAAATAGGTTTAGAATAGAAATCAAAAACAAAATATTTTAATTTTTTATTTATAGAATAGAAATCAGAAATTGTTTTTCTCTTTCTTACTTCTCACCCGAAGGAGTTTCTTGCCATTTGCCGCTCACCATCACCAACACCCTCGTCGACTGCCGTCACCGCCTGCCACCGCCCCTCCCATTGCCGCCGCCATTCGAGAAAGTGAAATTTTATTGATTATCAAAAGAATTTCTATTCCAAGAATAGAAATTTTTTGTCGTCATCAAACTCGTTTTTTGGCTTAGAAACTCATCCAAAAATAGAAATAGAAAAATCTATTTCTCTTTTAGAAATGTTATCATTTGTGCCCTTAATGATCAAGATGTGTTTAGTTTTGTGGTACATTAAATTATAGTAAAGTCAAAAGTAATCCCCACCAAATTCGACTTTTGGGAAAAGAGAACTTGTTAAAAACTGCTTGGGTGGGTGGAGGAGGCACACTATGGAAAGAATGAGAAAAGGATTGGATGAACCTCGAATCTCATTTGACTGGACATGTTGGAGTGGCTTCGTCCTATGGAGAGAAGCCCAAGTCAGTCAACGGAACAAATGCATGCAAGTCCAAAAGTTAAAGGACGGACCTAGTTCCCCTATTTGTGGAGTCGTATGAGTGAATTTTTGTGAAACTATTGTTAACTATTTTAAAAATTTTAACTATTAGGTGAAAGTATGATTTATTATTTAAATATTCTAACACTCCCCTTCAAGCTTAGTCTAGTCTTTTACCTAGTATTAAGTGTGAAAATTTAATTGAACTCATTTTAGAATAGTCGGTTGTGGTCTTACAAAGTCTTACATGATATCATAATTGAAGGTCCTCGGTTCAAATATTCTAGGCCCCTATTTGCTTCCTCAATTAAATTTTAACGGTCAATACTAGGCAAAATACTAGACTAAGCGTGAGGGGAAGTGTTAGAATATTTAAATAATAAACAAATCATTCATCTAATAGCTTAAATTTTTAGAACAATTAGCAGTTGTCTCATAAAATCTCACATGATATCAGAGTTGAAGATCCTAAATTCAAATTTTACCATGTCCCAGTTACCTCTTCAATTAAATTCCCATGCTTAGTACTAGGCAAAGGACTAGACTAAACGTGAGGGAAAGTACTAGAGTATTTAAATAATAAACCTCGTATTTATCTAATAGTTAAGCTTGTGATTTTACAAAATCTCATAGTATGCAACCCAAATTGAGACCCCCTTTAATGTGCATCTACGAAATTTATATCCATTGAAAATTCAAACAAGTTATTTCCACGTATGACCTTTCTTTATCCATGCGATTGTTGGTTCCACATCCCATCAAAAAACAAATCCCTCTTTCTTCCTCTCTCCCCATCAGTTCCTTCAGATACACTATCTTTCTTCTCATTTTCTTCTTCATTGTTTGCCTCCTCCATTCTTCTTCTTCTAATCCATACGATGGTTGGTGGGCCCTCCCTTGAAGCCGCAAGAGGGTGATGACCCTCTCACACATCTGGGTGACAGTCGTTGGCCCTGCCCTTGCCCAAGCATCAACGACCCTTGTTGGCCATTGCTGCCACCCCTTCAGCAATGGGGCAAAGGCCACAGGCAAGGGAGTCCCTTCCACCTGTGTTGTTCTTTTTTTTTTTAAATTTTTTTTAATTTAATTAATTTTTATATTAAAAATCAAATTCGACATAACATAACATCGTTTTGATCCGAGTCTAGCCATGTCAGCATCTAAAATGACGTCATTTTGGACTTATCTAGTCATGTCAACTTGCAAAACAACATCATTTTGCACTTCTCTTGTCGAAAAAATGTCACGTTAGCAATTTGGTCGAATTTTTTCGCTGTTATTACTTAAGTGTCCCATATTTTTTACTTTTTACCTTTCAAAAGTTTTGTCATTAAAGTGTCAACTTATGCCAAGTTTTGACACTCTTGTTGTACTTTAGTCTTGAATATATGTATGATTCTAAGAGTTGAATTGCTTATTCTTTTGGGCTTTAGCATCGTCTTTGTGTTAATGGCCGAAGGAGTCGTTCAGATTCGAAACCAGAGCCACATCCATCGTTATTTTGGCTCAAATTGTTAATGAAGGTGAGGTGGCACATGGAAGATTTCCATGCATCAGGTGGAATGAATGCAGGAATATTTCAGGGTCGTTCCGAGGGAGAGATGACAGTGCTAGTGATGGAAGAACTCACCGAGTAGTGGCGGCATCGATGCACCCAATACTGAACGACATAGATATATGCAAATACGAGAGCGTCTACATCTCTTTCTCGACCACTCTTTATTGTTCAACAAACCTATGTACAGATCTTGCCGACGGCTCTCTGGTCCATATAGGAGTGTTGCTACAGTTGATCTAGACAGCAACTAGTTTGTGGGAGTTGGAGATTCTGATTTACTGAGAGCCTTCTTCATCGACTTCACCAGCTCTCCTTGCGAGGCTAAACTCTCTCCGGTATACCTCTGGAACGGATATTGCAGCCTAGTCATTGGTAGTCAATGCCCAATATTTAGTAAATATTATTTACTGTCTCTTGGGAGCGTTGCATTCCTCGGTCTTTGCGAATCTTCCTCGAATCCTGGGTTAACCGTCCGCGAGCGCCTTCCTGCATGCATGATGAGAAATGTGAATAAAAATTTATGCAAAATTTTAGGGAGTTGATTCTCTCTTTTGTGGGCATTCACTTATTGAATTTCTGAAGAACTTTCATGTGATTCTACATAATGTGCAAAAGTTTCTCTGCACAAGGGATCATTAGTAAGGCGGTGATGAAGCGACGACGTATTGGACTTTGCGTTACGTCAAGGAAGGTACATATAGTACGAGTGTCAGACATTCAAACTCAAATTTGAAAATTGTCATTTGCACTAGCAGTGTTCCGGACAATGTCCTTAGTTTTTCGTATGGATACACAGCAGCGCATTATGTAGCAACACGATATTCGTGGGGAAAAAAGAAACGCCATACTCAATGTGGATGAGAGGCAGTGCAGTTCGCCGAAGAGAACGCCGAAATTGCTTGCGGGCTGGACTCACCGGGGGTGCTCTTGAAGGACACCATGGGGTTCCTTTGTGCACTTCTCTTCCTCTGTGCACTTCTCTTCTTTTCCCTTCTACCACTCTTCCACTTTCTTGCAAGACAACTGCTTGAACCTCCGACTCCCTTCTTATTTGTGTTTGTGTCTATTCTTGTATTAAATCTCAACTGCTCCTTTCCCTTCTTGTGCACCTTCGTCTCCATTGCGGACGTCCCTGTATGTGTGTCCTTCAAATTGTGACCCTCCTATTCTAAACTCTCAAAGCACCAATTCAGAAGAGAAAGTCTGGGGTTTCTTGCAAGTATCTATTTCCTATTTTGAATCAAAGGATATACACAATATCTAAGTATTGGAAACCTTTCCTTTAATCCCAAGTTTGCATTTAACAAATCAATTTTCCAACTTGGCACCCATATTATAAATTTCTGCCATATGGAGATAAATAGGTTTGGCCAAATTTTCAATTTATACGGCCAAAAAAAATAAAATTAAACGGGTTTAGTCCAATAAACTCAAAAGTCCAATGCAATTATGTGGGCATTTATTATTAATGGAAATGCTTCTAAATGACAATACAAATTGAAAATATTTTTGTGTAGGAATCAAGATCAATCCCTTATTTTCTATATAATGATTATTAAAATTTAGGTGTCAACACACTAATACTAGTTCTTCCCCTACCTTCATCTACTAAAGCAATAGTGCAGATACATTAGATTCTATCGTATGAATGTCCTCTGATTCAAATTGCAAACTTCATCATATGTCAAGCCCGTTGACCTCCGTGGTAACAATAGTATTTCAATTATCAAGCAAAACAAGGATTATAGAATCAAAATATGTATCTAATCATCAAAGTTAACCTCAACAAAATACAATTAACTAACAACCACATTGAGTTTATTGATGTGATCAACAACTGATGCACCTTTGCCCATATTCAAGTTAAACATGTGTCATATCAAATGATTTTGTTGATTCCAAAGGTCTTCTCATACATGTTCTTCAGGCCATTCATCAAATTCACAATGGTATTGACACTTGTACTTTTGTCAACTATCAAAATGCGCAATTTTTAAGGAAATAATATAAAAATATTAAAAATAAAAAAACATATATAGTAGCAATAATAATAATAAATAATTAAAAGAAATAAAAATAAAATAAAAAAGAGAGAGAAGAAGAGCCTAGCCCGACCTTCAATCCCCGAGCCCAATGTTGAGGGTCCCTAATAAGCTCAGTAGACCCACGATTCAGCCCGACAAGCCCATATCCCACTTGATAATTTCAGAATGAATGATAATATAAAAAAGTTTGATGAAAGGATTAAACAGTGGAGCACATTAAAATTAATAGAGGGTTTATTTTGGCACAAAAATGCAGGGACAACCTTAATCCAAGAGAAAAAACATGTTGAACTTATTCATGGTCGAGTCTCATTCATGAAATATGAAGTTGAGTAAAATTTGTAATGATCACATAGTGTTATTATTTCTTTGGAGAAAATTGGTTGGATTTTGATTGAAATACAACAAATCAAAAAATATATGAAATTTTACCTCTTTGCGTAGTGGCGGGACAATTAGAATCCTTTGTTTTGCATATTGACAAATAATCTATGGCCCTTACCTAAATTGGTTTTTACCATTACATTTTGCTTAGAAAGCAAAAAAAAAAAAAAAAGAAGAAGAAGAGGAAAATCAAATCCAATTCAAATTAAGAGCAGGGACCGGGAAGTTGCCCATGCTGTCTAGCATTCGAACTCCACTACGGTGTCCCTCTCTCTAGTCCTCTTCGCGAATCGCGTTTTGAGAAGGAGAAAGACGGAGAGGAAGCCGACGGCGACGGAGAAAGGCGCCCACTTTCCCTCGAAGCTGCCGCCACCGCCGCTCATATTGCCGCCGCTCTGGGGATCCTTAGAAGCTTCGGCAGTGCAGGAACCCGAACCTCAACTGCTTTCCCCACTGAATGCGGTCGTACAGGTCGTAGATTCCGAGATTCGAGAGAGTTTCGATGGGTTCGAAGGAAATCTGCCGGAACGAGCTCCGGACTGCGGTCCGCCAGCTCAGCGATCGCTGCCTCTACTCGGCTTCCAAATGGTATTGCGTCGCAAAACCCTAGCCCCGATTTCAAGTACTTCTGTGTTGTTGAGTAGGACGTAGGAGACGGTAGTGTTGAAGAAACAAACAGGCATAGCTGCCTTTACTTCCGACATTTGTGGGTATTGTCCATTTTCTTGATTCTTATGTCTTTGAGCTGTCACAGTCCAATTTCTAGTGTTAGAAGCTTGGGGTGGGTAAAACCCTGTGCCTGTTGCTGCCCAAAGAAACGATCAAAGAGGCATAACATTGATGTTATCTATCGTGATCTGCTTCTAGTAGCTTGATCTCATGGAGGAGAAATGGGATTCGTTCTCTGTTCAATACGTTTCGCCTTAGTTCCAGCTTAGAGGAATTCATGAAGAGTATAATTTTGTGCAGGGCGGCCGAACAACTAGTGGGAATCGAGCTAGACCCAGTAAAGTTCACGCCTTCAAACACCAGATTCCAGCGTGGGAGCTCCAGTATCCGCAGGAGATTCCGCACCAACGAGATCACATCGACACCAATCGCTGGGGTGTCGTATGTGAGTACTCCGGTCATGGAGGAAGATGACATAGTTGATGGTGACTTTTACCTTCTGGCCAAGTCTTACTTTGACTGCCGCGAGTATAGGAGGGCCGCTCATGTGCTTCGGGATCAGTCCGGGAAGAAAGCTGTCTTCCTGCGATATTATGCTCTTTATCTGGTTTGTCACTTGAGACTTCTGTTGAGAGCTATCTCGCAACATGTTATATCCTTTCATTTCTCTTTTCCTTTTACAGACTATTATCCACGACAACCCGATAGATATGTTATAGTTCTTAAGTATTCTTGGGTTGAGTATATTTGTCAAAGCAAGAATCAACTTGCACACCTGACGAAAGAGTTGATTAGTTTAAACTTATGCACTTATGATAAGCATGTTGGCTGTGGCTACATGGCAATGAGGAGTTCATGTCGTTACAATATTCATTGCCTAAGACATGCTTGGATGCTGAAGTATATAGGTGAAGATTGATATTGTGGAGATTTTAAAGTTTCTCGTGATAAAAAAATTTGACATATGTAGCTTAAGGTTAGTATGGGATGAATTTATCACTGAGTTAGACAAATCACTGGATGACTTGCTTGTTATTATCTATACTTTGGTACATAGAGAATGATGGGATTACCTGCTTACTCTATGGAGCTGCCTCTCCAAGTTTGCGCACAACTTTCATTAGCCATTTTGATCTCGTGCAAACATACATCACATTGTAGGTTGCATAATTTGATAAAACTCCTGACTGTCCACAGTCCCACTTAAGCATTCTTATAAGTTATACGTATTGTTTGTTTTTCATAGGCTGGAGAAAAGCGGAAAGAAGAAGAGAACATAGAACTTGATGGACCCTTAGGTAAGAGTGATGCTGTTAACAAGGAATTGGTTTCCCTGGAGAGGGAGTTATCAATGCTGCGTAAGAATGGGTCCATTGATCCCTTTGGGCTGTACTTGTATGGTCTTGTTCTTAAAGAGAAAGGAAGTGAACACCTTGCACGTAGCGTTCTTGTGGAATCTGTGAATAGCTATCCTTGGAA
>MU091006.1:0-16489 GCA_014858505.1 Corymbia citriodora subsp. variegata
CTTATTTCCGATGCTTCACTATGCAATCATAAAATTCATAACCTTCATCATCATCTGAATTTGCATATAGAGATGACTAATTAGATAATTTTAATGGTGTCGGGTATTCCTTTAATAAGAGCACGCACCTTTTGACTAGTTTGATCACTCGAAAGACTAATTTTTCGCCTGACACGGTGTCCCCACCAAGCATTATTATATGCAAAATTTAGAAGATTGAATCGTGTGCAAACACATGTCCATCTACAATATCGTACCCATTCGACATAGCTAATTTCCAAGAAAAGTTAGATGGCGACATCAAACAGTAACAATAATAAAAAAGAATAGCGTGCATGGTCTTCACTCTTTCAGCACATATTATAGGGTCTAAAAAACCGCAAAAATAATGACATGCCCCATGAATAAGCAACACGTGTGACATCGACCGATTTATTTAATGTGAAAAATATACGAAAATAATGTAATGATTTATATATACTTGTGGTGAGATTTTGATTGGGACCTTAGGAAATCAAATAAGCCATGATCGTCTCTCTAATCCATATGTTGTTCATGTGAAGGCAAAGGCATGCTCACTCGAGCTCGCCTCTCTTCTTTTCGACTATAAACAATGGTGCAGGGTCCCAATCGGGAGGCCCTACCGACTCGTCGTTAAACGCCGCCAATCGAATATGGCGAGGACACGTGTCAAGCTCGAGGACAAATAGTTCAATGCGGACTCCGTTCGCGTTCGCGTCGTTGTCTTATGAGTTGGCGGCTTTCCCGTTTTTATTATTATGTGTCCAGTTGCCGGGTCAAGAGTGGTCCTGGGGTCATTTGTGGTAACTTTGATGATCACTAGAAGAGGAAAAAACGAAGAAGAAATTGTTCATTGGTGTCGATCTTGATTGGTTCCAAAAAAGAATCGGACCAACTCTTCCATCAGTGGATGAGGAAGTACCTCACGGAGGACGAGATGAAATAGTCGCCAGTGTTTGTTCCTCCTTAGGTATAATGAAACTTTATTTACTGATCAAAACAAAAATGAAACTTTATTTTTTGAATTTTTGAAATATCACCATCATGATTGGTGTGATATATTCAGCACACAATATGTTCTCTTTATCTACAAAGGTGAGATCAATCAATCATGTTTAGTAAAGTCTGATTTCTTCTCACTTAATTATACTTTTAAAGTATCCCGGTGTGTGATCTATTGCAGGGATCGATGCTATGGAACGTTATTCAATACATAAATTACACACCATCACAATTTTATATGCCTTGAGCCAAAACTTTCAGAATAATAACTTCATCACCAAAACTTTTAATGAACGATCAATTTAGGGTCAAATTTTTTTAAAAGCATTCATTTAAGTTACTTAGGAGAGCCAAGTCGGATTTTCCATCACCCAAAATTACTTAAATGATCACTCTTTAGAAGTCGTAATACCTAAATGATCATTCGATAAATTTTGACATCAAAGTGGCGTCACACAATAGTTGTAACACCGATGCCAACCTTATCCCATATAGTATACTTTCTCAACTTTTAGAGACGCTACTTCATTATACATGCATCCATCTTATGACTTCTTGAAATACGTAGCCTTAGTTGCCTAATGCTGATTTTTTATACCATAATTACAAACTTAATTTGCCGTCTTTGGATTTCACTTATTATAACCATGCCATTATCTAGTTCATTAAACTAAACTAAACAATGTTAAAGGTGGTGGTCAAATAAGATAACTCGCATTGATTTTGCAATTAAATCAATGTGAAATCATTGGATAAAAAAATGAGAAATAATAAAGGACATTGTGGGTTTATATGATTCAGTCCAAATATCGGCACCTACTTTACAAGGAGAGTGAGCCACAAGAAATCCACTATGAATCTTAAGAGAATATAGTGTTTACAATCACTCACACACCCGAGTATTTCTCGCATTTAGATTAGGACCAAAGCTAACCCGCAAGTATTATCTCACAATCTCTCACAAAGATAGAGAAAATCCGAACTCCTCTTATTTCCTCTATTGTATTTGATGTAGTGTGAGTATTTATTATATATATCCAAAATAGAAAACCTTTTCTTAAGAACCTACTCAAATTAAGAAAACTGATCAAACTAGAGATAATATATATATGGTCAAAATATATATATATATATATATTTATATTTAGAAAGTCTACTCAAACTAGGAAATTGACTTGCATCTAAACATTTATGTTGTGAATTTTTGTTGAACTCATAAAGCTATCTTCTACGAGTTTGCAGTGCATGAAATGATTCAACTGATCAAATGGTAGAGATTCATCCGAAAGCAGTGCCTAATCTCCCATCTTCGGCGACTTCTCGTGAATGCGCCGCCACTAAGTGAGAGTTCTTCACCACGTGGATGAAGCCCATGATCGTGAATGGCAAGGGATGCACCTTGTTCAACTCAAGTGGCAAAATCATTTATTAGTAGATAGCGATGACTACAAGTGAAGTAGCGAGGTCTATTACGTTCTATTCGCCTTTCTTAAGAAGGTAAGAAAAGACCACACAAAATCAGCTCAAGTTCTCTCTCTCTTTTGCCACACTTTTGTTATTTATGTGGATGCATAGAACATTATGCAAACTTTTGCTCAAAAATATCTTATGAGGAGACTGGGTTAATGCAAGATAAACCAAAAAGGTTTGGGTCTTGGCTTAAAGCGGAAGTTAGGGAACTTAGTCCATGCTAGAAAACATTCTATTGGGACATTGATATTATCTTAGAAGAAGAAGAAGAAGAAGAGATGGTGCCTGAACCTCCTCTGCCTCCTGCAAATCAAAATCTGGGCAATGACAATTTTGTGGGCAGTGGTCAAGCCTTAGTATTTTACATTCCACCACCATATGAGTTAATTGTGGATATTAAAATGATGGAAGGTGCTTCCCTAAACAAGGGGAAAAGAGTTCAGCAAACTTGGGAATAGAATGGCCCATCAATAGTTGGTGCTTTAGGGGCAGGCCATTCCAAATCAAAAAAAACAAGACCGAAAAAACAAGCTGGAGAAAAATAGAAACATTTTGCTCCCTATGAGAAGAGAGTATTGATGCTAAATCTTATTGATGACGAGTGGTGTGGGTAGGGGCCTAGGAAAGGGCTTTGGTGGCTAGCCCTAATAAGCCATCGAATAAATCATGAAGCTTTTAAGTTGGAACTATCAAGGTTTAAGTTCTCCCTTGACAGTCCAACATCTTAGAGCCTTAGTGGCTCATGAGAGATCCTATTTAGTTTTCCTTACGGAAACCAAAAACGAGGAATTTGTAGTGGAAAGAACCAAAAAGAGCCTTCACTTTTCATACTCATTTATTGTTCATCCTATTGGAATAGCGGGAGGACTTGCTCTGTTTTGGGATGAGGAAGTGGACGTGAGAGTGGAATATAATTCCGAGGAGCTCATTGATATTTCATGTAAGGACCTTGGTAGTGGAATAGTGATGAAAATCTCTTTTCTACATGCACTTACTATTTTTTAGGAGAGGATTTGCTTATGGAATACCCTACGTTCTAGAAATATGTCCACTAATTTCCCATGGTTATGTGTGGGGGATTTTAATGAAGTTTTGTACCAATGAAAAAGGTTGGTAGACGAGCTATTGATAGATACATAATTGTTGCAATCCGGGAATTTGTAGACTTATGTTCCCTTATGAATATAGAGAGTAAAGGCTATGTATTTACCTGGACTAATAATTGAGAAGGGGATGAGCTAGTTAAAGAGCAATACTTGATCAGGCTTTTTGTAATTCAGATTGGAGAGTTTTTATTGCTTGATACCGAGGTGTTTGCATACCCTTCTATTAGATCTAACCATAGTCCTATTATTTTGACTTCAGATGTTACCAGGTTCAAAAAACATAAGAGTTTCAGATTTGAAGCATTATAGTTAGATATTCTCAAGTGTATAGAAGAGGTTGAAAAGGCCTGGAAGGATGTTAAAGGAATAGACGTTGTGAGTAAAACCAAGAACATAGTAGCTCAATTGAGGAGATGGACTCAAAAAAAAATTTAAAATGTGGTCGGACAAATTGACTCACTCAAGAATAAACTCACAGACTTAAATGAACATAGTGGAAGGAGCATCTAGTGGGGACTGTAGAAAGATAAGGGAGCAAATTGAAGCTTTATGGAGACAAGAGGAAATTTTTTGGTGTATGCAATCTCGAATTAACTGGCTAAGATGGGGGGATAAAAATACAAAATACTTTCACACTACTACTATTCAGAGGAGATAACGCAACAAGATTTCGATGATGAAACTTGATGAGCATAGCTAGAGTCGGGAACCCCTTACCCTTAAACAACACATAAATGGTTTTTATAAAAGTTTGTAGACTTCCGTTAGACAAAGATACTATTAGCCTATTCTAGAACAATGCTCTTTGGTGGTGTACGATGGGATGAATGAGGCTCTAATGATGTAGATTATCAAGGAAGAAGTGACGAGAGCAGTATTTCAAATGGGGGCAACAAAGGCACCAAGCCCAGATGGTTTAAATGGCTTATTTTATCAAAGCAATTGGACTACCATCCAAGGGAAATCTTCAAAATGGTGGACTCTTTATTTAATCAAGGTACCTTTGATCCTAATATTAACAAGACCCACATTATCCTTATTCCCAAAGTTCCTAACCCTGAGAGTATCACTGAATACATGCCTATTAGTCTTTGTAATTTTTATTATAAAATAATTGCAAAATTATGGCGAATGGACTTAAACCATGGCTGCCAGAAATCATATCCCCTAAACAAAACACGTTTATTGAAGGACATCAAATATAAGATAACATTTTTATTATTCAGAAGGTCTTACATCAAATAAGGGTTAGAAAAAGGAAGCAGAAATTCCAAGTTATCCTAAAACTCTATAAGCAAAAAGCCTATAATAGAGTCAAGTGAGATTTTCTATGTGATTGTATGTTGAAAATGGTTTCTATGAAAAATGGGTTATGCTGGTTAAATGCTATGTTTCCTCAGTATCTTTCGGTGTTAGAGTCAACAGGGAGTCTTACAAGATCTTTCGTTCAACTAGAGATATTAGACAGGGAGATCCACTATCTCCCTATCTATTTATTATAGTGTCTAATGTTCTATCTTCCCTAATGACGAGCTATGATTGAAGGAAGCATAAAGGGTATCCGACTGAATCCTTATTGTCCTACCCTATCACATTTCTTGTTTGCTAATGACGCCATTTTTTTTCTTGGATAGCACATTAAAAGAAGCTTAGAATTTGGCAAATATTCTGAACCAATAGTGCTTTGTATTAGGTCAGTCCATTAATCTAAACAAGTCAGGCATTTTCTTTAGTAAGGGCTATCCTCATGAGCTAAAATAGAATATAACAACAGAGCTAAGATTGCCTATCATCAAGAAAACAGGGAAGTATTTGGGCATACCCTCAAATTGGGGTCAAATAAAGAAACAAATGTTTTCATGGGTATTAGCAAGGGTCAATAGTAAGTTAGAAGGGTGGAAAGAGCAGTTCATATCGAAGGCCGGAAAAGAAATTCTGATTAAATCAAAGGTCGAATCTTTACTACAATATGCCATGTCAACTTTTAAAATCCCTACTTCAATTTGTAAAGCAATTGAAAAGAGGATTTTGGCCTTCCTGTGGAAACGGAACGTTAAACAAAAAGGGATTCATTGGAAGAGATAAGATGTCCTAAAAACTAGAAAGGATCAAGGGGGCCTAGGTTTTAAAGACCTTATTGATTTCAATAGAGGGATGCTAGGGAGACAAGCTTGGAGGTTAAGTCAAGCTCCAAAAGCCTTATGGAGCATAGTCTTTAAAGGCCTCTACTTCCCTATAAGAGAGTTTTGAAATGCTAACAAAGATACTAGACCATCTTGGGATTGGCAGAGTATACTTATGGGAATAGATGTTATTGAACCAGGGATTATATGGCAAGTGGGGGACGGTAAAAGTATAAGCATTAGAGAGGATAATTGGCTGCCATCTGGTAAAATTGGAGGACCAGCGAATTTGATTGACCCTAAAATTGTGGCTAACTTGATTATTTAGAGTTCAGGTGAATGGAAGTTACAATCACTACTAGAGATGTTTGAATATAGAATTGTATAAGAGATATTAGCCATTCCTTTAAGCCTCAACTGAGGACCAGACAAGTTGGTTTGGAAAGCAAACAATCTGGGCATATATAAGGTAAAGAGTGCTTACAACAAACTACATGAATAGAAAAAGGCGAAGATAGACAATCAAGTAGCAATTTCGAATAGAAGACAGCTAAGACAGACAATCAAGCAGCGATTTCATACTAGAATCCAAGGAAATTATAGATTAAGACATGGGATCTACTCACCAATCCCATAATTAAGTTCTTTATGTGGAGTTGGTGAGGTGAAAGACTTCGTACCAAGGATAACCTCTATAGACGAAAAAACATAATTGACTCGATTTGCCCTATCTGTGGCCAAGCTCTGAAGTCTACGGAACATCTTTTCATCTTATGCAACTGGATAAGAAACATCTAGTCAAATCCTAGGATTGGAGTAGCCACTTCCTTGATGCTTATAACTAGAATCAACAAGCGGGTTTGCGATTACTTGCTCTATGGGGTATCTTCACAAGCCAAATCCCTTTTCATAAATGTCCTCTGGTTGTTTTGGAAGGCAAGAAATAATCTAGTTTTTCAAGGACGGAATCCCACCCCAAGCTCGATCGTGAGTGAAGCAGTCACCATGACTCAATTGTTTGAAAAGTGGAATAAAATTAGGGATTACAGTGAATACGAGCTTACCTCAATGTTAAAGTAGTGGACTCCTCCACCGAAAGGATCACTGAAGGTGAATATCGATGGCTCTTGGTGTTGCCCAACAATGGAGGCTTTGGTTGCAGGGATCTGCCGAGATAGTGACGAAATGATGGTCAAGGGCTTTGTAAAAAAATCATCGCTCCTTCGGCTACTGTTGCCAAAATCCTAGCAGCCCGACAAGCTTTGTGGTGGTTGAAGTAAACACGTGAGTTAACTTGGAGGAAAGTGCAGGGAACTTATCTGAAAGTGGAATTGGTGAGCGACAGTTTAGCTATAGTCAATGCAATTCTGGGCCGAGGGGAGAAACCATAGGCCTCTAGAGCTGTTATATTGGATTGTCGTGAGATGTTGGCCCAACTAGAAGAGATCACTCTCAAATATGAACCGAGAGATTCCAACCAGGCCACGGATTGGGTGGCTAAGACCCACCGCTCGGGAACTCTCCCACCTAATTGGTCCGTGTGCCCTCCTTATCCCTTTTCACAAATTTTATCTCTGGATTTTGGAACTGGTTGTAACCCATCTTCGAGTAGTTTTTAATGAAGTTTTTTTCTGACCAAAAGAAAAAGTTCTCTCTCTTCAAGTGTCTAGAGTCGGTGGCCTGCACCATACTCTCGAAATTCCATACCAGCCAAAACTTCCATGGATATGGAAAAAGGTTAAGTGAAAACGAGTCGGTTTTCAATTAATCACACGCATATTTTGTCGCTCTGTGAAGAAATGTACCTTGTTCAGGACATGGAACGGTTACGGATCGACTGGCTTGGAGGAGAGAAGGACGCTGTTTGGAGTCGAGAAGCCATTGAGTTTCAAGAAGAGAGACTCGTTTTACGAAGTCACGGTTACAGACAAGGACATGGCCCATGGGAAAAGATGGTATGGACATGAACTCATTCTCTACTTCGCCATTGAACAGGTGAAAGCGAATCGAGCTCGGGGGTGTCGCCAGGGGTCAACGACTTGACGATGACCGGGGAACCAGAATTCGATCATTCGCTCGCCGCGGGACTCCTTGTTGTTTACGGACTATTCGAGTGCAGTTTGTGATCCAATTCTGGTTTACTGACAAATTCGAAAAATCACCTGTGGCGGCGTAAAACTCACCAGCCGAATCTTGAAAAACCAGTGAGTTCAGTTCACCTATGTTTCCGAATCGTCGAACGCACACGCCGCATTGTTTGTTCAGGTCAAGAGGCAATCGAGATGCCCCCGTGAATCTTTCTATCCGAAGCTCATATCGTTTTCCCACATCTGATCGTTCTTTGTACATACAAGTAAATAAGTTCTTCAATGGTTCCTCCATTACAGGAAGTCGAGATAGAAAGATTCATGAAGCAGACATTGTAGCAAAGAACAATTGAATTTGACACAGGCTAAATGAAGGGTTTAAGCTCTCATACGATCGGCGGAGGTCAGATCGAATAACACCTCTATACTACAAAAGATGGCCACCCAACTAGTGGCCCGAGACGAGGAACTTCTTCTGATGCGGCGAGCCGAGATGGAAGCTCAGCTCAGCCTTCGAAATCGGTCTTCATCCACTGCCCGTACTTGCACCTCATCCTCTCGTCCAGCTCCTTGGCCTTGACCTCCGCCACCTTAGCCGCGTTCGCCGTCGACTCCTCCTGCACCCTCGCCATCCTCATGCTCCGCTTCTTCTCCGTCGCGTCCCTCTCCGCGCCCAGCCCTTCGTACTCCCTCACCAAGCAGCTGTGCACGGCGCACGTCAGCGCCAGCACCACCACCTCCATCAGCAGCATCGCCGTCAGCACCCCGCACTCCAGCCGCACCAGGACCTTGGCCTCCCTCGGGTCCCGCCGCGACCCCAGCAGCGAGAGGCTCGCCGCCTCCTTGGTGAACAGCGCCAGGACCCCGAGAACCTGGCCCGACAGCGCTGCGAGGAGGACCGAGACGTGGGTCACGAAGCAGAAGCGGGTGAGGTGGGCGTAGAAGCCCACGAAGGAGGAGGCGAGGGACGTGGACGAGATCACGAGGAAGGCGAGGCCGAGCGAAGTCGGGGGCGTCCGGAGGAGGATCACGGGGGCGAAGGACGCCGCGGAGAGGATGAAGAGGACGAAGTTCAGGCAGGAGAGGAGGAGGTTCGGGAACGAACAAGAACTCCTCGACTTGACGGCCGACATTTTCTGGCTTGTCGTCGAATTCGACAGGAGTTTGGGATTGTTCTCTTGATCGAATGAATCGGGGGAGTGACGGATCTAGACTGATATAGAACGAGAGGTGAAGAATTCGAACGTTAAAGGAAGGAAAGGCCGAGTTTAAAATTTCAAACGGCTAGTATGGACAGAGGTTGGAGAGGGGGGCCCGCTTTAATATCACTCATTTCCACTCCCTCCCATGCGTTTCGAAAAGCCAAAAAGCTGTAAATAAATAAATAAAAATCACGCATTTGTTGATAAAGGCTTCCTCATCGAATGATGAGATAGGAGAATTCCAATGTAAATAATGTTTATGAGACAAAATTTTGAAAGCTTAAGTCTTTCTCTCTCTGCAAGATGTCATGAGAATTGTATTAAAGAAGAGAGAGAGAGAGAGATTCACCAATTATTTTTCATAATTATGGCGGAGCCATGGGGTGAGAGAAGATGCTGCATATCACAGTAATGCCATGTCAGCAAAATACCAGTCTCTAATCAAGCTCGACTCCTATTTAGTCAACATGATCAAGACCATTATGTAGATGAATCCCAATAAAGAGTAGACGCGTTGGATGAACAGGTTGGTAATAAGCTAATTTTGGTTATCGATATTATACGGTACGTGCTGCCATAAAAAAAAAAAGTACCTCGAAGATGAAACTACATAGAGGTGCAATATATGAAAGTTTCCAATTTTTGTTGTATAAGACGTGTGAGAATTCCAAAATGTTGATATTTATGATGTCCATACTAGGGGTGTCAAATGGGTGGGTCGAGTCGGATTTGGGTCAGGTCAAAAATGGTCCGACCCACATCGACCCATTTAACCCGTTTTAACACATTTTCATGCAATGTAAATTTAATGACCCATATCCGACCCAACCCATACCCAACCCATACCTGATCCATATTACCAACACATATTAATATTTAACTTAATTTAAGAAAATTTACTCCCACTTATTTAGTGCACTTTAAACTTTTCATATATAAATTATTTGAATAAAAATTTCACATCAAATTTATAAAGTAAATTAAATAATAAAAAATTAGTAAATAAAAATATGTGGATACCTCTAAATTGAAATAGTTTGAGGAAAATAATTTAAAAAAAATTGATTTTTTAATTATTGTTGAGTGAACCTCATCGGATTGGCAACGGAGGACGAGAACGCATAAAGGAAGGGGATGGAAGAAGAGAGATTATGGGTCTACCTAATAACTCACTCAACCTATATTTGATCCATATTTAATTTTCACTTGACCCATATTTGACTTTCACTTGACCCATATTTGACCCATTTAACTAAAAGTGGATCATAATATGGGTTTATAACCCATATTGACATCTCTAGTCCACACTTAAATGAAATCATAAACTGGATGTAAATTTTTATAGTTGCAAAGTTTGCGCAAATGGCTATATTAATTCATCGGCCAATAAAGAAACCATCAAACATTCATATGAAGAGTCTCTAGGTTGGGAGAGGCACGAAGTAAAGAATTAAAAGTTTCTTAAAAATTTGGTGAAATGAAAATATGAAAAAGTTAATTAGAATGATAGGGTCCATTTTTTTGCAAAAAATAACTAACTTGAAAAATATTTTCCTAAAAATTATCACTTATATTACTTATAAAAATGAATAAAAAAAGAATTTTATTTAAGTGTTTATGAAAATGTTTAGACATAAATTATTGTTGATAGTGAAAACATTTTTTTATTAACTAATTATTTCAAGCTATACAGGCAATTATTTAAAAAAAAATTCAAAATCAGTAATATTTAACGAAATAAACAGGACTTTAGTGATTTTTAATAATTGAACCTTGTAAAAACACTACGGCCTGGAAGTTTGACTTCTATGGCCTAGTTGGGTAGTTTTAAAGTGAATTTCAAAATCAAATGGCCTTCAACATGCCTAGAGTCCAAGGGGGGGAAGTCAAGACCCCTTATTTCAATATCTATAAAAGGCTGAAGTGCAACTCATCTTAAAAAGTCAAGATTCTCAGCACATAGAGCCCAATTCATCGGGTTTTGAAAGCCCATTAGGGTCCAATGAACAAAATTCTCACCTGGCCCGGACCAAAGATCACGAAATTAGTAAAATATTTCCTTAATTATCATAGTAGTATTCATTTCTCAAGACTAGTATGATCTAATTAGCAATTATTTGGGGGACCTTTTTGCTAATGATGGTTGCCAAACATAACGTTGTTGCAACGTCATGTGATATGATGCGAACGATAGCGAAGTTTAAAACTAAACTTTTATTTGATTGCCTAATCTTTTCTTGCATTTGTTAAACCATTTATTATGGAATTGGAAGAAGAATTGCCCAACTCAAGTAGAGATTGATGGAAGTTCTTATAGAAACACATTTAGAATTAGTTTCACATGGTTGAGAATTAAATAAATGCAACTTGCATTAATCAATTTCAAGGAAAGATAGCAAAGAAAGACTAAACTAAAAACCAACAATTCTTTTTCCCCAATTAGTGATAGTACGTTCACTTACCGTGCATTTTGTTGTAACGTTCCAATTGAACATGTTATTGCAAAACTTATCATTTAATCACTTTTTTTAATGTTGTCAAACATGGGTATATCCTCCCATAAGAGCACTCGCAAGTTTGACCGCTTGAATACTTGCAGATTTTCACCCGGCGATCTTTCACGACGTCCGCCGTGCATTATCAAATCATGCGCAAACACATGTTGATCCACAATCGTTCGTCAAATACTGCGCTATTTGAAAATAGTTAGATTATCCATTCTACAATATTTTTGGAACCTGAAATCTACGTTGTATACCTTAGAAACTAAAGCTTATCTTGTCACATAGGTTTCCAAATCGGTTTTAGGTTCTACCCAAGTTCCACCTATATTATTAATTGA
Organism: Corymbia citriodora subsp. variegata; assembly: GCA_014858505.1. Lineage (NCBI taxonomy): Eukaryota > Viridiplantae > Streptophyta > Magnoliopsida > Myrtales > Myrtaceae > Corymbia > Corymbia citriodora. The sequence goes on from MU091006.1 coordinate 11,854, forward strand.
ATGATTACAGTAAATCATCATCACCTTTAATGACCATCACTCGTTTCTACAATTCATTGACAAAAACTTTTATTTAGACACACGAATAATATGAAACATTAATAAAGTAAAAATCTTAGTCATAAAATGGAAGCTCGGACTAATTGTTCCAAATTATGCTCTTATCATTAGACGCTATGATATACTGCAAGATCACACATAGCCAAGAAAAATACAAAAACTTGTTACAAGTTACAGGCAACTACCCAGAACCTAGAACTTATCTATTGAAATAGGTTCTCTAATTTTTGGAACTTAGAACCTAAAGTACATACCTTGAAACCTAAAATCATATAGGTTTTCGTTCGGTGCTTTGGTTCTAGGATCTGAAACCATGCTCACCCCTATTAGGGTATATTCTCGAATAAGAGTACTCGCAAGTTTTTATTTTTTAAATTTTTTGGTCGGATAGTACTCATGAGTTTAACCATTTGAATATGTGCAAGTTTTCACTCAGCGATCTTTCATGACATCCGCCACACATTATCATTTTCTAGTTCAGAAGGTCGAATCATGCGCAAGTACTTGTTGATCCGCAATTATTCATTGTATATTACATTGTCTGAAAATAGTTGGATTATCCATTCGATGTAGTTGGGCTACTTTTATTTTTTTTCTAGAAGAAAATTAGGAAAGAAACTTGATATGAAGATGCATGTGCCATGGACCGGTAGTTGCTTGGCTATGGAATAGCCCCTACAGTGCCTAGGCCAGCCTTCATAGTAAAATCCAACATATAGCATCTCTTATCAGGTCATACCATGCCAACTTAGCTTAGGCGTTTAGTCCTTCAATCAAAGGAACATATCACTTTAAGCATGACAGCTAGTTTCAACCTATTATGGTCTCATCAAGAGAGCGATACCAATTCCCGATCAATTTGTACATGAGAGGTCAAACCTACCTTCAGAGTTCCTTAAAAATGTACTCCTTCTATCCTAGAACTCCTATCACCAATCATTTTGATTTCATGAATCAGTTGTATTCATTTTCTTTACATCACTTACTTTTTAACCCAATTACTCCAAAGTCTACTCATGAGAATACGCAAGTACGAGAGAATCACGGACCGTGACACATAAATACATCTAACAAAAAAGCCAAAAGGCTGTTGCCTGCCAAGTCAAGGAATTTCACTACATGCAAAGACATTATTCACAATTGAAGAAATTCTATTTTATTGCATCCATTATTAAGACCGTCATAAATGGCATTATCTTTCATTAATTCAAGCTCATTCCCAAGAAAAGTTAGGTGAGGCCATCATATAATTAAGAAAAGTGTCGTGCATGGTTTTCACTCTTGCAGCACGTACTTTATTGTTCGACCTAAAAAATATATATAGTTATCGACAACGCTTACAAAACCTATGGATAAGCACCACGTGTGACGTCTTCGATTTAATCCGAAAAATATGTGAGAATAATATAATAATTTATGTACTTGTCGCAAGCATTTCGATTAGGACTTTAGGTAATCGAAAGTGGTATGAATCTACATGCAAATCTTATATGATTACTACTTATCCTCGTGCCCACAATAAGCCCGTTTGATAAATTTTGTTTGTCCACAATAAGCCCATTTGATCAATTTTGTTTGTATGTGTCTCCTGTCTCTCTAATTCATATGCTGCTCAAAGGGCTAGATGACCTAGAGACGTGGAATAATGTTGGAACACATCCATTACACATTAGTCTTACGTCGTCCAAAATAAATATAATCTCTCTGCTAGGGTTCGCGCATCGAATTAAAATTCAATAATCAGACGATAGGGTGAGACGTCCATATTGGGAACGGCAGTTAAAGCAAAAAGACATGCTCATCTGACCTCATTTCTAAGAAAATACCTCAAAGGCAATGACACGAAATTGTTTGATAGTGTTTGTTTTTGCATAAAACTTAATCTTAAAACTTTTATACTTGGTGACCCATTACATGTTCAACACGGGATATACTTTCTTCATTTATAAGTGCAAAGATATCCCCTTCAGGCCTTGCCTCTTCGAGAAATCGACTTAATTTTTGACGAGGTGAGATTGATCAATCATGTTTAGTAAAGTCCGATCGGTTCGTACTAAAGTATGTCGTTTCTAGTAAATGACGCATGAGACATAATATATATGTGTTCTACTGATATAGAGAGGCTACTTTATAATGCACGCACGTGTCATATGCCTTCCTGATATGCACAGCCTCAGTTGCCTTACACTAAATTTTTAATACTACGCTTTTCAACTTTATATGCCGCCTTTGAATTTCACTTATTATAACCATGCTCTTATCTAGTTCATTAAACTAATAAATGTAAAAGGTGGCCGTCATATAAGATAGCTCATGTACAATCTTCCTATATTTGGCCAAGAAATGAAACCCTAATCTTATCGACGCGGTTCCAAAATGGCACGTTGCGAATTTCTTCTTCGTATGAAGTCGGCCTCCATAGTTTACAACAAGGACAGCAACAGGGAAGCCCCTTTAAGAAGCTGTCTTCAAGGAGTTTGCAGTGCACGGAATAATTCAGCTGATCGTATGGCGAAGATTCATCCGAAAGCGACACTCGATCTCCCGTCCCAGGCGACCTCTTGTGATCGCACGGCCGCTAAACGGGAGGTCTTCACCGTGTGGATGAAGTCCCTGATCATGAGCAGCAAGGGATGCACTGTGTTCGACTCGAGCGGCGGGATCGTTTACCGTGTAGATAACTACGACTGTGAGCGAAGCAGCGAGGTCTATTTCATGAACCGCGAAGGGAAGGTCCTGTTCACCATTCTTAAGAAGGTAAGGAAAGATCACGCGCACAAACATCAGCTCGAATACTCTCTACAAGAGTCTAGAGTCAGCTTGTTTGCGCCTCACTCTAGAAATTCGGTACCGCGCTACCAAAACTTCGATAGAAATGAAAAGAAAGTTGAGCGAGAACCAGTCGAATCCTGTCGTTTTCCAATTAATCGCGTTCATGTTTTATTGCTCTGTGAAGAAATGTAGCTTGTTCAAGACATGGAATGGTTTCAGATCGACTGGCTCAGAGGAGAGGAGGACGCTGTTTCAAGTCAAGAAGCCATTGAATTTTAAGAAGAGAGAGTCGTTATACGAGGTCACGGTGTGGACAGACGAGAACCAACCAAGCTACTACTTCATTCAAGGACATGGCAACTCCAGGTCTGCATGCAGCATAACCAGGAGACTCGGCGGTCTCATGGCAGAGGTCTCTCTCTCTCTCTCTTTCTGTCTCTAGAAGATGGTATGATCATGAACTCAATCTGTACTTCGCCATTGAACAGGTGAAAGAGAAGAAATCGAGCTCGGGGGTCTCGCTGGGGGATGATGTCTTGACAATGACCGTGGAACCAGAATTTGATCATTCGCTCGCCGCGGGTCTTCTCGTTGTTTATGGACTATTAAACCACAGCTTGTGATGCAACAGAATCGCCTCATGCTCGTAGAGAGAGGGGGTTGGGGATTGACGATTGCACGGGTTCTGGTTTACCCGGGTTCTTTTTTACCGGCATGTTTTAGAGAGTTTACTTCCGAAACAATGAAAGTCTGCTGTCACATTCGGAAGATCAACCGTCGCCCTTTTGAAATTACTAACCAGATCCGAGAAACTGGCGATTCTAGTTCGTGGGTTTTTCGGGATTTTCGGACAGAGGCTTACATTGTTTGTAGAGTTCAGTGAGAGAACACGGATCAAAGAGCACATAAGAAGCATTTGACATGTTTCACATCATTTTCCCATGTCTTTTAACTGTTCTTTATATTCAGTGAGACTGTATTTCAATGAAGGGTTTAAGCTATACCATTTGCAACTGATCTTTGGATTTTGACCACAGATAGATAAAATAATCTCATACATGATAACAGGACAGCTTCGTCATGACGCAGTTTCCATGTCTGCACAAGTACCTACCTATACGGTCGTAAGCACAAGATGAACTTACATGAAGAAGGCATTACTGCCAATCTCGACATAATTCTAGAGCTTTAGGTTTCGAGTTCAAACTGGACAGAACGGCATTTGTTTTCAGGCTTGGATCCAAATTATCTACTTGAGGTAAACCAAATTCACTTAGCAAACTCAGTCGAATCAATGAGATGACAAACACATATTCAGTATTCATGGATCTCGATTAGTGAAATTCCCAACAAGATTTTACCACAACATCTAGTATGCAATATTCAACTAAACGCTTGTTTTATCTAGTTTCCCCTTGTTGTATACTTGGCTCCCTTTTACTCAAGTGATAGTCGTCTGTTGAGTGCAAGATGGTGCCATGTATCTCTCCTTTGTACAGCTTGTTTTGGTTGGAAATCTTATAAATACTTACCTTACCAAAAAAAAAATATATATATATATATATATATATATATATATCAACTAAACGCCTTAGGATGCCTAAAATCATTACCATGTTCTTGATGACTAAAGGATCCATTCATCAACCTTGTGCCCTAACTAATCTGCAACAGATGGATGGTCAATGGGCAAAAAGATCAAAATCTTCAAGCGCATTCTGTAAGTTAAAGTGCAAGATCGAGCTCAACAGAGGTACCAAAATCTAGTAATGAACTACTACAGATATAGTTTCATATTAAATCG
>MU091007.1:0-16484 GCA_014858505.1 Corymbia citriodora subsp. variegata
AAACGCCATTTTATTAATAAAAGTACAGTACTAGCTTTTAAGTGAAGAGACTTATCTGTCATCAGAATTAATGTAATTACCAAATTAAAATTATTATATATGTAACAATATCTTGACCTTATTTGGAATTAATTTAATTACTAACATTAAAATTATCATGTATGAATCATGATCTTAACCTCACTTTATGAAGTGATGGTGTTATCAATAAACCTGCAGTTAAACAATATAGGAGATTTTAAATAGTCATTCACATTATTACTTAGTTATAAAATAATGTGACAAACTTTGAATGCTTGACTATGTCCTATCTTTTCAAATAATACTTTGTAGTATATAGATCTAGATCCCAAACAAACATGGAAAGATATATAATATCACAAATTAAAACACAAGGACGGCCATATGAAAGATGCCTATAATATTCTAAATATACGGAGATTCTACAAATCAGAGACCATAACAATGAAGATTACACAAAATCAAATCAATTATATCTAGTATCCCACTCAAAATATGATGATTCTACTTAAATCAACTTGAGTCTAGAAATTAAACTGTAAAACATCCTAGATATAATTTAGAAATGGAGCAAATGTAGAGTGCCACGGACATTAAAGTAAATATTAATTTCAATGTACTTTGTTAATTCATGAAATGTCACGCCCCGACTCTTGAGCTCGTGGCAATCCCATTTCACTTGAGGTCTAGATGTATGATGTCCCAGGTACTATCGTTGACCAATTCATTTTATCTTATAATTAAGCACATGCGGAAGTGAACAGAATTCCCCAATCATAAACAATAGGGATAGCAGCAAATACACAGAGGAAAGACAAAAATACCATTTTATTTATCTGCAAGGTTAGCCCGAACAACAGCACATATATATACACGCCTTACTACAAGCGACATGCTAAGGCTTACTCAAAAATGGACTGGCCTGGCTAACCTAACATTGTACAAGTGGGGGAGGGGCTCGTCAAAAAGGGGAATAGGCCATAGCTGCCTACTTGCTGCTCTCTGAGGGATCAGTCTCTCCAGTCGTCGGGTTAGAGATCTCGCCATCAAGGGGATCCAAGTCCATGGGATCCTAGATCTCCTCGGTCAGCTCCATAGGAGGGACTAATCCATCAAAACTACAAAGGGGATCGTACAAAATACCTCCCATCCTAAGGAACCACGCCTTAAAGACGTGAGGCGCGTAATGGTCCCTAAACCCCTCGTCGTCATGTGGTTCTCGTACACAAAATTGCGACCCGGGGTGGGCTGCGTGGTCACAATTGTGCTCATGTCCATGGGGACGCCGAAACGCACTGGGTACTACGTTATCTAGGTCCTGAAAAGTTAACCACGATGGGTTGAGATAAACTTAGCAAGTTAAAGTCCTAATCACCAAAACATCCAACATCACACCTCGAAGAAACGATGGCACAAGACATTTTAATAAACAAACGCAACCATAGGCGACCCTACTTGGCTTTGGCACATGTGACCTGTAGAAACTGTCAATCACCTTGCAACACTAGTAAGAGGCATATGAATAATCAAAATATTGCATATAACTTTCTCATGTCTCAATGCCCACACATGCTCCAATTATTACGACTCCTAGGGCCACGGCACGACCTTATAGTTGGTGGTCACTAGCCAAAGCCAAGCATTGTCCTCCTCCTTGAGGCACAACGACATCATGGGCTATCCCCCACCGACGACATTCCCTAAAGAGCATGGGTTTGGCCTCTACCGCGACTGCACAACTGACCACCGTCAAGCATTTGATTGAAGTCAGGCTACCAAAAGGCCATGGCACAACCCTGAAGGATTGGCAGTCATCCAACAACGCCATGTTCTCAATTTAATGTGACCATACAACACATCATCAATCAATTCATTCTTGTCTTTGCTCTGTTGTGAATGCAACATAGCTCGTGCTCACACGGCATGCCATTGCAGTTAACCCACATATAATGTCATGCGGCAATAATCAACAATCATGTACCAACAGTATAGTCCAACCAATCAATAACCACATGCACCCCATAATTCTAGAGAATAATCGACAATCAACACTTCAACATCCCTTAACAATCATGAACGCATCAATTTAAGACCATAATTTGCTTATGTATGAATAGTGTTGCATGAACAATAACTATGAACAGTAATTAATCATACATTAATTAAATAATAAAAAAATTAACCATAGTTACTAAACTTAACCCAACTAGGGTTAATTAACTCAACCATTACTAACCATAGTTACTTTAATCTAACCATAGTAGACCCTAATTTAATCAACCACCATTAACAAATTAACCTATCATTAACCAAGCACAATTACATTAACCTAAGTAATATTAACCCCTAACTAAGGATTAGGAAATTAACTCACTTGAGTCGGAAATCCGGTGACACCAGCTCGAAGGTAAGAGCGAGGGCTACGTAGGGTTAGCTCAGGGACGGCGATAGATGATGAATGGTGGCTAAAATCGACCAAAACAGCACCGGAGCATTGTTCAGGCGGAAGGAAGCAACAACGGTGGAAACGGCCGAATGGGCTGCCGGTGGGGACTAGGGGCGGCCAGAGGTGAATAGCTGGCCTCTGGACAATGGCAGCAGCTTTGGCGACAGCGGCAAGGGCAATTTCCGGCGATGAATAGCAAGGATGGCAAAAGAAAGAACAGAAAAGGAAGAGAGAGAGAGAGAGAGAGAGAGAGCTGAGGTTGGGCGGTTGGGATGGAAGAAATGAGGAGAGAGAAGGGGCTGTTGAACTTGATCAAGAAGCCAAGGCAAGTGGCTAGCCCACTTGCTTCAAGAACCAATTAAAAACAAACAAAACAAAGCTTAAACAAAGTCCACTTGGGCACCAAAGGAAAAAAGGCCAAGAAGAGAAGCCCATTGGGCTGAGAAGGGAGGAGAGATTGGGCCAGCTTGGGCCCCTCTTAGGCAAGGCTGAATGGGCATAAGGCCCATTGGGCCGCCTATCTTGTGCTGGCCCACCTACGGGCTTGAAACCTTGTCCAAATTTCCTTTTCTGACACTTTAAAGCCCAATGGAAAATCCATGAATAAATGAGGTGACGTCCAATTATTTAGTCTTGACATCACTGAGAAGTCGGTTTCCAAAAATCGGATTAAAATCGAACTAAATTGAGTCGATCACGGTCGTAGTACAATTTGGATTATCGGGTGCCCCTTTAAGACTTTTCCTCATATTTGACCTGTGGTCAACCATTCTTTGATCCATGTTTATGCCAATTCTCGAGTCAAGGACGTCCCTTGATTGTCATGTGATCCCGAGGGCTCAATTTGTAATCCCGAGTATAAGATGAAAAGGATTCGGTTTAGTGTCGTTCGTAGTTTGTATTGAGTTGTGCGAAAATCACTTGCAACCCGACTTCATACTTCTGTTGAATCGATTTATTTATGTTTCCCTAATAGTTTAGTGCTAGAGGATATCGTTCTCACCCAAGTCCTTATGGTCAAAAGGTTCGTTCCTGTTCGAAATTGTGAGTTGTACGCAGATCGCTTCCTATCGGCGCCTCCCTATAATTCGTTATCCCAAGAACAAATAGTTTGGAATATTTGTACTGACCAGGCATTTGACTAACATCACCATTTTATAAAATCCGAAAATAGGGTCGATTTTCAGGATGTTACAACTCTTCCCCTCTTATAGAAATTTTATCCTCGAAATTTGAACTGATATGCTAATCCTCAAAAAGATAAGGGTACTGACGCCTCATGATTTTTTCGCTTTTCCACGTGGCTCCCTCCGTGCCATGATGCTACCAAATGACTTTGACTAAGGAGATCGTTTTGTTTTTCAGCACTTGTTCTTTCTGGTCCTCTATCCAAATTGATCTCTCTACATATGACACCCCATCGTCCATCTCTATCTCTTCAAAATTCAACACATGGGTTAGGTCCGACTCATATTTCCTTAACATCAACACATGAGATACATCATGCACTTGAGTAAGTCAAGATGGTAGCGCAAGACGATAGGCTAAATTCCTGATCCTTTCCAGAATCTCGAACGGTCCGACGTACCTCGGGCTCAGTTTTCCTTTCTTTCCAAATTGTGAAGTACCTCACATTGGCAATACTTAAATGAACACATGATCGTCCACTTGAAATTCCAATGGCCTACGTTGTCTGTCCCCACAGCTCTTCTATCTGCTTTGAGCCGTCTTTAACTTTTCCCGAATCATCTTGATAGCATCTAAAGATTGCTGCACTAACTCTGGTCCTGTAATTTTTTGCTCGCCGACTTCGTCCCAACAAATTGGAGTCCTACACGGTCTGCCGTACAAAGCTTCAAATGGTGCCATTCTGATACTCTGCTAACAACTGTTATTGTACGCGAACTCCACGAGATGAAGTTGTTCCTCTTAACTTCCTTTAAAATCCAATACACAAGCTCTCAACATATCTTCCAAAGTCTAAATTGTTCTCTCTAATTGACCATCTGTCTGAGGATAATAGGCCGTATTGAACTGCAGCTTTGCCTCCATCGAAGTCTGTAGTGTCACACCCCGACTCTTGAGCTCACGGCAACCCCATTTCACTTGAGGTATAGTTGTACGATGTCCCAGGTACAGTCGTCGACTAATTCATTTTATCTTGTAATTATATACATGTGGAAGTGAACAGAATTCCCAACCAATAATCAAAACAACATGGATAACAATAAAGACACAGAGGAAAGATAAAACACCATTTTTATATATCTAAAGGTTAGCCCAAACTACAGCACATATAAATATGCCTTACTACAGGCGAAAAGCTGAGGCCTACTAAAAAAGGGACTAGCTTGGCTAACCTAACACTGTACAAGTGGAGGAGGGCTCGTCAAAAAGAGAAATATGCCACAACTGCCTACTCGCTAGCCTCAGAGGGATCACTCTCTTCAATCCTTGGGTTGCAGATCTCCTCGTAAGGGGGGATCTAAGTCCATGGGATCCCAAACCTCCTTAGTTGGCCCCACAGAAGGAACCGACCCATCAAAACTGCGGAGGGGATTGTATAGAATGCCTCCCTGCTTGAGGAACCATACCTTAAAGACGTGAGGCACATGATGGTCCCTCGACCTCTCGTCTACCTACACTGCCGTCACGTGGTGCTTGTACACAAAATTGTGGCCTAGGGCGGGCCACGTGGTAATGGTGGTGCTCATGCCTACTAGGACGCCGAAGCATACTGGGTACTGTGTCATCTCGGGCTTGAAAATTTAACCACGACGAGTTGAGATAAACTTAGCAAGTTAAAGTCCCAAGCCCTGATTAGGAACTTTGCTCGCCTCAGTCCAACGTATAACCTAATTCAGCAATCATTCCAACATAGAGAGAAACCAAAATCGAGGATAGTTCGATAAACAGACACAACCACCAACGCTCCTACCTAGCCTTGGCACATGTGATTTACAAAAACTGTCAACCATCTCACAATAACATTGGAAGACATGCAAATAATCAGAGCATTGCACAACTGTTCTCATATCTCAATGCTTACGCGTGCTCCGATTATTATGACTCTCAAGACCACGGCACAACCTTATGATTGGCAGTCAACTGGTCATAGACTAGGCATTGTCCTATTCCTTGAGGCACGGCGACATCATGGGCTATTTCCCACCGACGGCGTTCCCGAAGGAGCATAGGCCCGCCCACTACCGCAGCCCCCCAACTAACCACTGTCAGGCGACCTAATGATCACAACACAACCTCAAAGGATTGATGGTCATCCAGTTATACTGGGCTATCAGCATCATCAAGTAGTTCATTCTTGTCTTTGCTTTTGCTTGGTCGTGAATGCAACAAAATCCGTGCTCACGCGGCATGCAGTTACATTTGGTACACGTATAATGAAATGCGGCAACAAATAATTTTCACGTACCACCATGCAATCCAATTACTCATGGAGAAATTCAATAAACCAAGCAATTTTGATTTCAATCAGTCTTCGATCACACATTTACTCACTGGCCTCAAAGGGATCACTCTCTTTGATCCTTAGGTTGTAGATCTCCCCGTCAGGGGGGATCTAAGTTCATGGGATCTCAAACCTTCTCGGTCGGCCCCACAGGAGGAATCGGCCCATCAAAACTGTGGAGAGGATCGTATAGAATGCCTCCTTGCCCGAGGAACCACACCTTGAAGACGTGAGGCGCACAATAGTCTCTCGACCTCTCATCTACCCACACCGTCGTCACGTGGTGCTTGTACACAAAATTGCGGCTCAGGGCGGGCCACATGGTAATGGTGTGCTCATGCCTACTGGGACACCGAAGCATACCGGGTATTGTGTCATCTCAGGCCTGAAAAGTTAACCACGACGGGTTGAAATAAACTTAGCAAGTTAAAGTCCCAAGCCTCAGTTAAGAACTTCGCTTGCCTTAGGAGTCTAACACAACCTAATTCAGCAATTATTGCCACACAGAGAGAAACCAAAATCGAGGATAGTTCGATAAACAGACATAACTACTGGCACTCCTGCCTAGCCTTGGCACATGTGATTTGCAGAAACTGTCAACCATCTCGCAATAACATTGGAAGACATGCAAATAATAAGAGCATTACACAACTGTTCTCATATCTCAATGCTTACGCGTACTCCGATTATTATGACCCTCAAGGCCACTGTACAACCTTATGGTTAGCGGTCAACTGGTCGTAGACTAGGCATCGTCCTATTCCTTGAGGCACAGTGACGTTATGGGCTATCTCCCATTGACGGCATTCCTGAAGGAGCACAGGGCCCGCCTACTACCGTAGCCTCGCAACTGACTACTGTCAAGCGACTCAATGGTCATGACACAACCTCGAAGGATTGATGGTCATCCAGTTATACTGGGCTATCAGCATCATCAAGTAGTTCATTCTTGTCTTTGCTTTTACTTGGTCATGAATACAACAAAATTTGTGCTCACGCGACATGCAGTTACATTTGGTACACGTTTAATGAAATGCGGCAACAAATAATCTTCACGTACCACCATGCAATCCAATTACTCACGGAGAAATTCAATAAACCAAGCAATTTCAATTCCAATTGGTCTTCGATCACGCATTTCCTCATTATACACGGGTATAACTAACAATCGGCACTTCAAGAAAACATAGCAATCAAGAAAACATCAAATTCTAAAAAAATTTAGCTTCTAAATGAACATTGCCGTAAACAGTAAATTGTGAATAGTAATTTGTCCGAAATTAATTAATTAAATAAAAATAAATAAATAAACTTAACCATGGTTAATCAATTAACCCAACCATAGTCAATTTAACTTAACCATGATTAAATTCTAACCCAGGTTACTTTAAAACTAACCTTAGTTACTTTATTACTAACTATGGTAAATTAACTAACCCTAGTCAACCTTAATTAAGCAGCATAATTAACCAACTAATCTTAATTAACTAACAAGCACGCAAATACACTAATTAACCCCTAAGCAAAATTAACCTCTAAACAAGAATTAGGAAATTAACTCATTTGGGGTGAAAATTCGGTGACACCGGCGCATAGGGGAGAACGAGGGCTACAAGGGGTAAGTTCAGGGACGACAACAAATGACGAACGGTGGCCGAAACGGGCCAAAACAGTGCTGAAACACTGTTCACGTGGAAAGGAGGAGCTAAGTGGAAAAATGCCGGACAGGTGGCTAGCGGCGACCAGGGGCGGCCGATGATGTGCGATTGGCTCCCTGACTTCAGTGGCTACACGTTGGGCGGTGGTTTCCGGTGGGAAAATAGCAAAACAAAACAAAGACAGTAGAAATGGAAGAGAAAATGGAGAGAGAGAGAGAGAGAGAGAGAGCTGGGATGTGCGGCTGCAAGGGGGGATTGGAGGAGAGAGAGAGGGCTGAGAACTTGGACAAGAAGCCAAGGCAAGTGGGCTTGCCACTTGCTCCAAGAACCAATCACAAGCAAGCTAGAAACAAGCATAAACAAAGCCCATTTGGGCAAAAAGGAAAATGCCAAAAGAGAGAAGCCCACGGGCTGAGGAGGGAGAGGAACTTGGGCCCCTTTTGGGCTAGGCTGGAAGAGCGCAAGGCCCATTGGGCCGGCCCACCTACATGCCTAAAACCCAGTCTAATTTTCCTTTTTCTGACACTTTAGAGTCCAACAAAAAATCCCAAAATAAATGAGGCGATGTTCAAATATTTAGTCTTTATATTACTGAGTAGTCGGTTCCCAAAATTGGATTAAAAATTGGGGCTAAATTGAGTTGATTGCGATCGTAGTACAATTTGGATTATCAAGCACCTCCTTGTAATTCGTTATCCTACGAACAAACAATTCAGATATTTGTACTAACCAGGCCTTCGACTAATATTGCCATTTTATAAAATCTCAAAATGGGGTCGATTTTCAAGATGTTACATGTAGACTCTTCCAAAATGTAGCCATAAACTTGGGATCTCGATCTAAAGTAATCATTACCGGTACCCCATGCAGACGAATAACTTCTCACATGTACAATTCTGCATACTTTTCCAAAGTGAAGTCCTTATGTACGACGATGAAATGAGCTGACTTTGTCAATCTGTCCACTACGACCCAAATCGCATCATTACCACGTTGATTTCTTGGTAATCCCATCACGAAGTCCATCGTGATGTGCTCCCATTTTCATTCGGGGATTTCAAGAGGTTGCAGTAACCCACCTAGCTTGCAATGTTGCGCTTTTACTTGTTGGCAAGTCAAACACTTCACCACGTGCTTGGCGATATCTAGCTTCATGCCGTTCCACCAATAATACTATCGCAAATTCTAATACATCTTCATACTGCCTATATGCACACTATAGTCACTGTGATGTGCTTCAAATAACAACTTCTCCTTAATTTCGGCGTTGTTCGGCACACATAACTGTCCACGGAATTTCAAGATTCCATCATCAGATACTTGAAAATCCGACTTTCTCTTGGTCACGTCCATTTGCAGAATCTTTTGGATCTCTACATCAAAATGTTGCATTGCTTTAATCTTGGCTTGAATTTCAGGTTCGATCCTAGGGGTAGCCATTAACTGGAAAGATGGCATACCTTGAGCCCGAATTCTGAATCACGGATCCCTTCCAATAAAATCCATTCTTGAATTATCATACAAGCAACCGATGACTTGCAACTTAAAGCATTACCACTTTGTTGGCTTTACCGGGATGGTATAGGATATCATAGTCATAATCCTTAAGAAATTCCATCCATTTGCACTGCCTCATATTCAATTCCTTTTGGGAGAACATGTACTTCAAACTTTAATGGTATGTAAAAATATAAAATCTTTCTCCACAAAGATAATGTCTCCATATTTTCAATGCAAATATAATTGTTGCCAATTCTAAGTCATGCGTCGGATAATTCAGCTCGTGAGGCCTCAACTGTCCGGAAGCATATGCTATCACTTTACCATGTTGTATTAGAATGCAACCGAGTTCCTTGTATGACGCGTCACTAAAAATTTCATATCCTCTTGAGCCAAAAGGAATCGTCAAAACTGGTGCAGTAGTCAGTTTATGCTTAAGCTCTTGGAAACTATGCTCGCACTTATCTATCCACTCATATTTCTTGTCCTTCTTTAACAACTGCATCAATGGTATAGCTATTGTAGGGAATCTCTCCACAAATCATCTGTAATAACTAGCCAGTCCTAGAAAACTACGAACCTCGATCATTGAAGTTGGTCTCGGCCAATCTATGATCGCTTCAATCTTGGTAGGGTCCACCGAAATCCTTTCACCTAAGATCACATGGCCAAGGAAAGCTACTTGAGCCAACCAAAATTCACACTTGCTAAATTTCACATACAGCTCATGATTCCTTAGGAATTGTAGCACGGTCCTTAGGTGTTGTTCGTGTTCATCTGGACTCTTCGAATACACCCAAATGTCGTCGATAAACATGATCATGAACCGATCCAAATATTTCTTAAACACTAGGTTCATCAAATCCATGAAAGCAGCAGGGGCATTTGTCAATCCAAACAATATTACCGTAAACTCGTAATGACCATAGTGAGTACGAAAAGCTGTCTTTGAGATGTCCTCCTTTTGGATCCTCAAGTGATGATAGCCCATTCTTAGGTGTATCTTAGAGAACATTGACACTCTTTGGAGTTGGTCAAACAGATCGTCAATTCTCATAAGCTTGTTCTTAATCGTCATTTAATTAAGCTGTCGATAGTAGAAGTATAACCGCAACGAACTGTCCTTTTTTCTTAACAAATAGGACTGGTGCTCCCCAAGGTGATGCACTCGGGTGAATAAAGCCCTTGTCCAATAATTATTACATTCGCACCTTCAATTCTTTCAACTCTGACAACGCCATCCTGTACAGTGCTTTTGAGATTGGTTTCGCCCAAGAGCCAACTCAATCACGAATTCTGTCTCTCTGGCCAGGGGTAGTCCTGGTAATTCCTTTGGAAAGACATCAGGATAAACTCGTACTACCGCGATGTCCTCCAGATTTGGTCCTTCCTTCAACGTATCACTCACAAAGGCCAAATAATCTCGATATCCTGACCCCAGCAACTTGGTTGCTTCTAATGAAGAAATCAAGGGAATCGAGGACCCTCCACGACTCCCTACAAACTAAAATTTACTAGCTCTAGTCGAATTAAATCAAATTCTCTTCCTCCGACAATCCAAGTAGTTCATTGTTTGGTCAGCCAATCCATACCGATAATGACATCAAAGTCATACATCGCTAAAACAATCGGATCAATTCTTCCTTCCTGACCATCTATACTTAGTTTACAACTAGGACAACCTACTGCAGATAAAAATGAATCCTTAAACGGAGTAGAAATAATAAAAACCGTTTCCAACGACTTTGGTCTTAGTCCCACTAATTCTACAAACCGTTTAGCAATAAAGGAGTGCAAGACTCCTAGATGAAACAATGCATAAGCAGCATGATCGTGTAAAGATATTGTACCTGTAATCACGGTAGGCATATCCTCCGCCTCATTCCTTGTGACCACATATACCATTCCTTGTGCCGGGGGTCTATATTGATTGCCTTGTGGGATGTTCCCAACTAGTGGTCCGGCTGGCGATCATGGCACAAATGGCATCATGGACCTACATGGGCAGTCCCTCACTCGATGGCCCACCTAACCACACCCCAAACAAGCTCCCCTTGGAGGGGGACATGGGGCACTTCCATGTCTCTTACCACACATTCGACATTCTCCAAATGAACTCAGGGATGGTTTTCCCAAACTGCCCCTTCTATTAGGCGGAAGATGCTTCCTCCCACCATCGGTTTCTTCCCAAACCGACAATTGTCCTTACTAGGCACAAACCGCGATCTAGATGCGTCTGCCTTCTCTGCAATGTGCTTCTCAATCATCTGAGCTCTCTCGTACAGCTCATTGCAATCCTTCAAGTTCAGGGACACCAGGTGGTCTCTGATTTCCATTTTCAGTCCGTCTCGAAATCTCCTGGCCTTGTCCAATGGGTGCTCAACCATCCGTAGTGCATACTTTGACAGCTCTGCGAACTTGGCCTCGTACTAGTCCACTGTCATCTGATTTGGACGCAACCTCTAAAATTCTGCCAGCTTCTACTCTCTGGCACAGTCTGAGAAGTACTTGTTCCGAAAGGCCTCCTTGAAGGTATTCCATACCCTAGTTGTACCCTCGGGAAATACCCCTCCTTGGGTAGCTTCCCATCAAATGCTGGCATTACCCTACAGTTGGTAAACTGCCATGATCACATTTTCCTCCTCAGAGCACTATAGTAAGGTGAAAGTCTTCTCTAGCTCCCTTATCTAGAGGGTTGCTGTCTCAGGATTGCCAACCCCAATAAACTTGGGTGGCTTTAGCTTTATGAATTGCTCCACCAATTGATGCATAGGCTGGTTACCAATCCTGGGCCTAGCTATAGTAGTAGCTGCAGCAGCAGTAACAATGGCTTGAGTCTGAGACTATTGTCCAATCAGGGCCTCGAGGGTGTGCATAATCCCATCCATCCTTGGATCTTCTGATGCTACCTCCCTTGCACCGATCGAGACCTAGGCCGTCCTCCTCCTTTGACCACTTTGTCCGGGGATTCTCAATCCGGGGGTACTCTAATCCGGACTGCTCATCTCACAGGACTCTCCTAACCTGCACTCCAATTCTTCAACACGGAATAAGAAAATGAGACAACTCTAAAATAAAGGACCACAAAGGATTCTGCAATCAATCACATGCAAGCAAAGAAACTGTCTTTCCTACTAACTATCCCCACGCACTATCGCAAGACTCATCGCACCTTATCACTCCATCAGTCAACCGGGCTTTGATACTAAAATCGACGGGGTTGTCATGCCCCGACTCTCGAGCTCGCGGCAACCCCATTTCACTTGAAGTCTAGATGTACGACGTTCTAAGTACTGTCGTCAACCAATTCATTTTATCTTATAATTAAGCACATGCAGAAGCGAACATAACTCCCCAATCAGAAACAACAAGGATAGCAGCAAATACACGGAGGTAAGACAAAAACACCATTTTATTTATCTACAAGGTTAGCCTAAACAACAACACATATATACATGCCTTACTACAGACGACATGCTAAGACCTACTAAAAAAGGGACCGGCTTGGCTAACCTAACACTGTACAAGTGGAGGAGGGGCTCATCAAAAAGGGAAATAGGCCAAAACTACCTACTTGCTATCTTCTAAGGGATTAGTCTCTCCAGTTGTCGGGTCGAAGATCTCGCCATCAGTGGGATCCAAGTCCATGGGATCTCAAACCTCCTCGGTTGGCCCCACAGGAGGGACTAGTCCATCAAAATTGCGAAGGGGACCATACAAAATACCTCCCATCTTGAGGAACCATGCCTTAAAGACGTGAGGTGCATAATGGTCCCTCAGCCCCTCGTCCACACACACCATTGTCATGTGGTGCTCGTACACAAAATTGCGGCCCAGGGTGGGCTATGTGGTCACAGGGGTGCTCATGTCCTCGGGGATTCCAAAACTGTCACGCTTTGTACCCCGAGCACGTGACAACCCCTTACCATGGTCAATTGAAAGAGATGTCCCAGGACTCATCGACGACTATTCATTTTAATCTTTCCTTATGTGCAAATGGAAGACGAACCATCCCCAGTCCAAATAGACAATCAAATAATCAAATAGAGATAGAGGGATGAATAGCAGAAACATCAACTACTCATTTATACAATTTACTAGATTAACCAACAGAGGTTCGTTTTCGAATACAAGCCCAACAAAGGGGCCAATCCATCATCTAAGCCAGTCCAAAAAGAAACTAGGCTAGGTTAATCCAAATATACAAAATGAACCCTCGGGTTTAACACCACTACCACTCAGACCCATCGAATTTAGGCTCCGTCGAGTCGATCACTGGAGGAGCGAGGGCAAGATTCTCCACTAAGGGTGCGCCATTCTAGGGGCTTGAAAGTGGTTATATGATAACTAGTGAGATAAAATCTCAACGAATTCTTCCCTTAAGCCTTGGTTAGTACACCAACTCAACTTAGGGTATCTCTCCAGAACCACTCCTCACTCAACTCAACAACAAACAACCAGTAACCCACAAGCAAACAACAAACAGGGGCAACCAACAAATAATAAGTCGGTTCATATGCAACCTTACCCAGTATGTCATACCCTGCATGTCACGCCCCGACTCTCGAGCTTGCAGCAACCCTATTTCACTTGAGGTCTAGTTGTACGACGTCCCAGGTATTGTCGTCGACCAATTCATTTTATCTTGTAATTAAGCAAATGCAGAAACGAACAACTCCCAAACCAAAGAACAGGGATAGCAACAACAATAGTAGATGAAAGACAAACAATATTTTATATATCTGAAGGTTAACCAGCACACCAGCAAATACATACATGCCTTACTACAGGCGACAAGCTAAGGCCTACTCAAAAAGAGACCGGCCTAACTAACCTAACACTGTATAAGTGCCTACTCGCTGTCCTCGGTGGGATCGCTCTCTTCGATCCTCAAGTATTGCATCATCTAGGGCCTGAAAAGGTTAACCATGACGGGTTGAGATAAACTCAGCAAGTTAAAGCCCTAAGCCCCAGTTAGGAACTTCGCTCGCCTCGGGAGTTTAACATACAACCTAATTCATCAAATCAACCAACGCCACCTCAAAGAAATAAAGCAGAAGACGGTTTGATAATCAGGCACAACCATAGGCAACCTTACCTAACATTGGCACACGTGACCTGTAGAAACTGTCAGTTAAATCATCACACATTAAGAGCATGCAAATAATCAGAGCATTGCACAAATTATTCTCAAATCTCAATGCCCACACGTGCTCCGATTATCACGACCCTCAAGGCTATGGCACAACCTTATGGTTGGCGGTCAACTGGTCGTAGACCAGGCATCGTCCTCTACCTCGAGGCATGGTGACGTCATGGGCTCTCCCCCACCGACGACATTCCCTAAGGAGCATGGGGCCCGTCCCACTACTGTAGCCCTGCATCTGACCACTGTTAGGCGACCCAATGGTCACGGCACAATCCCGAAGGATTGGCGGTCATCTAGCTCAACCGGGCTATCAACTTTAATCTGACCATGCAACACATCAGTAAACAGTTCATTCTTGTCTTTGCTTTTGCTTGGTCGTAAATGCAACATAATTCATGCTCAAATGATATCCTATTGCAGTTAACACACGTATAATGTCATGCAGCAATATCCATCAGTCACATACAATAGCAGCAGTCTAATCATTCACGAAAGTTGCAACAATCAGCAGTTCAAATCACAGCTTGACAATTAATTCCGACCAATCAACATCATAACACTTGCATACTTGTCCCAAATAATCATGTACCTCAATAATTACCGGTACCCACTCACGTGACTCAATGTTCAACAATAAATAAACACATGTCCTCATGACTACGACAATCAACCATTCCCATAATTAATTACCCAACCCAATTAATTTCATTTAATAAAACCTTTCTTTAAACCAATGTCATTTAATAAAGTAGTATTTAAATACTATTGACATTAGAAAATTAGGCCATAGTAATTTTCCCAAAAAATTACTCAATTGAAAACATTTCCCATAAATAATCACAATTAATTATTTTCCTCAAAAATAATTAATTTTCAGAAATGAATAGTAATGACAATATTAATATTAATAATTCGAAATTATAAATTAATTTAATTAATTAATAATTCCGAAAATAATATATAATTATTATTTAATCCAAAAATAATAATTATTATTAATACTAACCATGGTTACAAAATTAACTCAACCCTAGTTAATCTAACCTAACCATGATTAACATTTAACCTTGATTACTTTAAAACTAACTATAGTTACTTTAATCAACTAACTATAGTTACTTTAACACTAACTCTAATTACTTTAACACTAACTCTAGTCAACATACTAATCTCAATCAGCATAATTAACCATACTAATCCACTAATTAACTCTAATTAAACACAAACATACAAATACACTAATTACCCCTAAAACAAGATTAACCCCTAAACAAGGATTAGGGAATCAACTTACTTGGATCGGAAATCTGGCGACACCGGTGCGTAGAGGGGAACGAGGGCTACGAGGGGTGAGCTCGAGGATGACAATGGACGATGAACGGTGGCCGAAACAGGCCAAAACAGCCCAGAGTTACTGTTCACGCGGAACCGGTGCAGCTGCGCGAAAAAGGCCGAAACGGGTGGTCCGGGGCGACCAAGGGTGACCGGGGGTGTGTGGCTGGCTTCCTAACTTCCGTGACTACACTATGGGCGGTGGTGGCGGCTCCGGTGACAGCGGCAAGGCCGTTTTCCGGTTGGAAAACAGCAAGGGCAGCAAGGAACAGCAGAAATGGAAGGGAAAAGGAAGAGAAAAAGGGAGAGAGAGGGGGGGCTGCTATGCTGAACGAATTTGGGGAGAAAGGAGGAGAGAGAAAGCTGCTGGAAACTTTAGGGAGAAGCCAAGGCAAGTGGGCTTGCCACTTGCTTCAAGAACCAATCAAAAACAAGCAAGAAACAAACAAAAACAAAGCCCACTTGGGCCCAAACGGAAAAAAGCCAACAGAGAGAAGCCCATGGGCTGAGGAGGGAGAGGAACTTGGGCCAGCTTGGGCCCCCTTTGGGCTGGGCTGGATGGGCGCAAGGCCCATTGGGCCTCCGGTCTTGGGTCAGCCCACCCGCAGGCCCGAAACCCGGTCCAATTTTTCATTTTTCCGACACTTCCGCATCCAACGGAAAATCCAAAAATAAATGAGGCGACGTCCAAATATTTAGTCTTGACATCACTGAGAAGTCGGTTCCCAAAAATCGGATTAAAATCGGGGCTAAATTGAGTCGATTGCGACCGTAGTACAATTTGACCCATGGTCAATCATTCTTTGATCCACGTTGATGTCAATTCTCGAATCAGGGACATCCCTCAATTGTCGTGTGATCCCGGGGGCTCAATTGATAATTCCGAGTACTAGATGAAAAGAATTCGGT
>MU091008.1:0-16455 GCA_014858505.1 Corymbia citriodora subsp. variegata
TGAACCCAGTCCGATCCGCGTTGACCAATCACCAACAGAAACATTTTCCGGCCAAAATGCCGGCGACCGGAGGCTGATTTCGGCCATTCTGATCAAGTCAGCCCATGGCGGGCACTCACCACCCCCTCATACCGTTAAAATTACCAGATTTTCCTTAATTCTATTTTAATTTTGGAAGAGATCCAATCTTGACCATTCATTGGAGGTTCAAGATGGACCATTGGATGTGCCAAGTCATCTATTCATGGCATGGGGGGATTAGCCAACCAAATATTGCTTGAGGCCTAAGTAATTTGATCTTGAAAGATTGAATTTTAGCTACCCTTGGATCAATCCAATAGTAAAATTCAATCTCACAAGGGACTATATAGAGTTCAAAATTCAGATTTACTCTTTCTCTCTCTGAACGCCGGCCATCACTCATTGGCAACCCCCACCGGCGGTCCACCACCCATCCAACCTCCCTCATGGTGGCCCCTCGCTTATCTAGGAGCAGCCACTGCTGTCCCTTGCCGAAAGATCCCGATCGGGTGCCTTCTCTCTCTCGGCTCAAACACCGACGCTCATGCCGGTAAGCTTAATCAGCGATTCTGATCGCTACTTCGTTGATCACCAGTGGTCCTCTGTTGTCTTGAAGCTTGCGACACTCCTAGCCGAAGTCCCTTCGAGATCGTGGTGGCGGCGGTCATCCAAAGCTCCTTCGATCGACTTCAATTTCTTTAAATTCTACTAGATCTTCATTGTTTGATTACTTTTGCTAGACCATGCTTGATTTTAACTCTAATACTATTTCTCCGATCTAGATCTTCGGTGAGCTAATTTGGTGCTATCCCTAAGATGTGGTGGCCAGAATAGCTGGATTGAGCTTGAAGGATGAAGATTGCAAGGTATATCCTCCTAAACTCAAATTCGATGAAGCGAGGTTGTGTTAGACAATCAGGGCTAGATTCAAACCCTAGGTGCTTCTATATGCTTGGAATGATAGCTTCAATGTGCTGAAATGAGTGAGGGATTGCTCGTGTTTGGTTGCTATGTCTAGAAATTCGTACCACTTCCAGACCGACTTTCTGTTGTAGTGGATACAAGCTCTTAAACATTGGAATCTTGAGATGATGTGTCCTAGATATTTGAAGAACACTTACTGAGCTTCGATTTGATATATTATAAGTCCCAATTAGATATCATTTGCCAGTTCAAACTTTCTTCGAAAGTTCATGTACTAATCCGGTAAACTGACCTATGTTCATTTCATTGCAGTGTTTTGATCGATGTCAGCTGTTTGTCAATTTTTTTTGGAGAATTATGTGTTGTGATTCATAAGTTATTGCCTTCATGAAAGTTGTTCAGAACATTCATGTCTAGAACATATAAAATTTTCAGAAATTTTTAGATTGATTTGGTTAGTACGATCATCCATAAACCATCGATGCTAAGGTCTGCAATATTGATTTTCCGACTGACCTTTGCCGGTTCTTTAAATTTTATAAAATCATGCATTAGGAATTTCAAGTCGCATCTCCGCGAAATTTGGTCGTAGTACATATGGTCATGACATATAAAAATTTCATATAATTTGCATGCCAACTAGATAGGTCGCTCTCCATTAAAACGTCCTCATCCCTTGCTGTAAAACTGATGTTCTGTTTGCCCTGCTCTCATTCCCCGATTTTAGGTAAAGGAGACATAATTCCATTGAAATCATGAAACACGTTTAGCCATTAAGGTAATTTAAGAAAAGCTAAAAATCTGGTAAATTAACATGTCTCTAGAAAAATCTGGAAAAGAACTTGTCCACAGAAAAGAAAAGAAAAGAAAAGAAATTTGGGTAGCAAAATATGTAATAAAGAATCACTTCACTTAGGTTAGTAAGGGCCTGTTTAGTATCACTTTCGGGAATAACTGATTCTGTTCTTTTGTTCTCGAGAATAGATTTGGAACAAAAATTCATTTGGTAAATTTTTTGTTCCCGAGAACAAATTTGTTCATGAGAATAGATTTGGAGTAGAATCGAGAATTAAAAAAAAGTTGTTTATTGCTCCCGGGAACAATTTTGAGAATTAATTTTGCAATCTTCTCTTTTTTCCCTTCCCTTTCTTCTTCTTCTTCCTTCTCCCACTACCACCACATCACCGCCCCTAGGCCGCTGCAGTCGAATGGCCAGGTGAGGTCTGGCAAGCTCACCGGAGCCCCGTCAGGCCAAGGTGAAGTTTGACAAGCACGCATGGCCACCAATGAGGCTCAGCCTCGTAGTCTAGGCAAGGCTCGACCTCACCCATGTGTCATGAGGTTGGCCTCGCCTTGGCTCGGCAAGGCTCGGCCTCATAGATCCGGGCAAGGCAGAGCCTCACTGGTGGCCGGGTGAGGCTCAACCTCACCCAGGCGACACGAGGCCGAACCTTGCTGGTGGCTAGGTGAGCCTTGCCTCACCTCGCCCAGATCTAGAGAGGCGAGGGAGGTGAGCCTCGCCTAGATACTGACGAGGCTGGGCCTCGCACCGCCTGGGCGAGGTCGAGCCTCGCCCAGATCTGCGAGCCTCCGGTGAGGTTGTCGGACCTCGCCCTGGCCTAACGAGGCTCCGACGGTAGCCGGCCACTAAAGAGGAAGAAGGAGAGAAAAGAAAAAAAAGATAAATATAAGAAAATTATAACAAAAAGTATTAAAAAATTGAAAATTTTTAACAAATACATTTTTATTCTAGGAATACAAATTTTAAACAGTTTATCAAATACCTTACATACTCAGAAATTGCTCTCGAGAGCAAAAAAATAAAAAAAAAAAATTTCTGATTAAAAATTGTTTCCGAAAATAGAATCATTACTAAATAGGTCCTAACTTGGCTAAAAAAATCCAGCGAGAGATAGATTTTGAAAAAGAATAGAAGTAGCCCAGCCAAATTTTCAAGTGCTGTCCTTTTTTAATCAAAAATGGCACTAACTGAAAACATAGTCAAATTAATTGAAGACCTAACACACTTTAAGCAGAGAACAAAAAAGCACAAAAAACAACTACAAAGATCGTCCAAATGTTGGAACAGTAATTAAAAGGAAATGGAAAACAGAGTTGCAGCAAGTGGTTTTCCCTACTACTGTGCCCAGTCAACCCTGCAAACAAGACATCTTTAAATTCGAAGCGTAAACCAAACTAGAAAAGTATTATATGTGAATGTAGCTGACTGGGATTTAAGCTACACAACCAAGGATATAGAAGGAATTACCAAACTAGAAGCAAAAATGGAAATGTGAATCAAAACTCAAGTGAAAATCTCATAGCAGATCAGCCCGACAGCTTTCAATCCTCCTTGCATGGTTTAACGAATCAAATATTCAATAAATTCAGTTTTTGAAGAAAAAGAAAAAAAATAAGGGGAAATCGCAGAATGTACAATAGCTGCTAAGAGGTCATTGCTTGCCAGTGACACAGAAAGCAAGCAAAAAGCACATTGAAACAAAATAGCAAGGAAAGACCCAATTCAATTGATGATGGAAACCAAGCATCACAAAACCAGACATCGAACCACTCCTTGTATCAGCATAATCATGGAGACCCAAAATTTCGATGATTGTAAGTAATCGGAAGCAAGTGAACAAGATCGTCCATATCATGCCAAAATTAATTTAAATGAAACAATGGATGCTTGCTATATATATGTCCACCCATTAGAAAATTAACATATTAATTCAATTACATCATATTATTTTGCTTTTTCTATTTTAAGTCAACACTTTCTATGAGTGACTCTCTTTATACTTTATCGGGATAGTTGAACAAGCATAAATGATCAATTAAGGTGCATTTGATGATATTTCTATTCCTGAGAACAATTTATGTTTAAAAATATATTTTTTCATTTCTATTCTTTTGACGATTTCTAAGAAAAAAAAGTGCTTAGTAACTGTACAGAATTTAAATTTTCAAAATTAAAAAAATAGAAATGTGTTTGATATGACCTTCATAATTTTTTTATGACATAAAATTTTTTTAGTTGTTTAATAATTTTCCAAGATTTTTCTATTTGTCTAATTTTTTTAATTTTCTTTTTTTTACCTCTCTTCTTCTGCCTCCTTTTATTAGACTTGTACATCATAGGAAACAGTGTGTGTGTAACAAATTTGTGTAATTAAATGTAAAACATGAATTACTCTTTTGTCTATACCTTAAAAATATATATGTTTCTTATTCAAAAATACAAAATTATGGATATCATTGGAATTTTCTTTGGGGATTGAAATCATATTAGATCTACTTTGTAATATGCACAGAGATCTTACATGCCTATTTCTGCATAGCTTTGCAAGTGAACTTGTCCTGTCCAGCGGCGCCATAGCCCAAGACATACTCATCACATACTGAAGGTCCACACCGGATCCCTTCCTACTCAAGGAAAAAATAAACACATCATGACTCCCTCGGCCAGCGCTCCTCCTCCGCCACCGCTGCCGCTACCGCCGCCTCCTCCTCCTCCCTGATCTGCCGCTACCACAAAGCGGGCAATGCCAATGTTTCATGCAACTTTCGTGGTACCCATGGCCACACACTTCGAGCATCCCGCACTGCTCTCCTTCCTCGAATTCCTTCAGGCAAATCACGCACTCGTCAATATCGAACTTCTTCTCACCAACACAATACTCCGCAACCACAACCTTTGGGGCCTCCGCCCCAACCCAATGCTGCTGTCGCTCGGCATCTCGATCAAAGCGATTCTGATTTGCGCGGTCATGGCACCGCTGGGAGCAACCGGCGCAACCCACCACAACAAGGAGGATTGCGAGGGTGCCGCATGCTAGGGTCATCACGTATAGAAGAAGAGAGGTAAAAAAAGAAAATTAAAAAAATTAGACAAATAGAAAAATCTTGGAAAATTATTAAATAATTAAAAAAAATTTACGTCATAAAAAAATTATGAAGGTCATATCAAACACATTTCTATTTTTAAATTTTTTTAATTTAAATTTTGTACAGTTACTAAGCACTTTTTTTTTTTTAGAAATCGTCAAAAGAATAGAAATGGAAAAAAATATTTTTAAAATTAAATTGTTCTCGAGAATAGAAATATCATCAAATGCACCTTAATTGATCATTTATGCTTGTTCAACTATCCCAATAAAGTATAAAGAGAGTTACTCATAGAAAGTGTTGACTTAAAATAGAAAAGCAAAATAATATGATGTTATTGAATTAATATGTTAATTTTCTAATGGGTGGACATATATATAGCAAGCATCCATTGTTTCATTTAAATTAATTTTGGCATGATATGGACGATCTTGTTCAATTTGTGTAGACAGGAAGCATTACGACTGCTCATGGTCCTTAGCATTACGACATGCTAAGGAAGGGCAGTGGTCGAACGTTCAGCCATTAGAGAGCGAAGAGGGAGAGAGAGGACGTTGACTTAAGATGAGAGCAGAGAGGTTCGGCTGAGCGAGAAAAACCAGAGAGCTTCGACGAGAAGAAAACCAGAGAAAAAGAGAGAAAGAAAGCTAGAGGAAAAAAATATATAGGAGAGAGAGGGGAAACAGATGGCTGGTTCGTCGTCGGCCATCAGAGGGCTTCGCTTCGGCTGTGAGAAAAGCGAAAAATAAAAAACTTTGAAGAAGACGTGGCAGAGTGGGGAGCAGCGTGCTCGACCGGGAGAAAAAATGGGCTGAGCTTCGATGATCCAGAGAGGGCGCTCGGTCCGAAAGTAAAAAAGCTAGAGAGAGAGAGAGAGAGAGAGAAAAGGAAGGTTCTGGTGTGGAGCAAGACGAGCGAGCTTCGGCGATTAAAGAAAAAGTGGCAGAAGCGAGTTTCGACCGGCAAGTGATGGTGTTTCTGTGACGGCGGCCGGAGTGGTGGCGGCGTCGATATTTGTGGTTCGACTGGAGTTGCTGGCGAGGGACCCTTCGGGCTCGAGGTAGAGAGGCTCGAGGTTGAAGATGAAGAGGAAAAAGGCAAAAGAGAAAAAGGGAGAGAGAGAAATAAAATGGGAATATCAATAAAAATATAAAAATATATTTTTAATAAAATCCGAGTCCGATCCGGGTAGACGGGTCGGGCAAACCGGTCGAACCCGTTCCCGAATAGAATAATAAAAATCATTAAAAATTTCAGAAATTTCGAAAATATTAAAAAACTCGAAAATTCATAAAAAATTCAAAAATCATAAAAATAATAACAAATTCAAAAAATTCAAAAATAATTAAAAATTCCTAAAATTCCTAAAATTTCATAAAATATTTGAAAAATCATAAAAATTCTAAAAAGTCAAAAAAAATTCAGAAAATTTAGAAAATTCTTAAACAAATTAAAATCCAAAATAAAATAAGTTAGGGCTTTACGATAGGAATTTTTTTAGAATTGTTGTTTTCTTTTTAGAACGATATCAAGATGTTTGTGTATTTTATTTTATTTTGTGATTATATTTGGCTATGCTTTTTAATGCTTTGGGTGTTAATGGCTAGGACGAAACCTAGATTTTTTTCGATAGGTTGCAATGCCATTGGTTAACATATGGTCAAATTATATATTGAAAGGGCATTAATATTAAGATTAATGAAATCAAGTTCCTGACTTTAGAATTTCTAGTTGCGCAAATAATAAGATATCCTCTCATATCATACTTGGTTTCTAGCTTATCAAAAAGGGCTAGTGGCGATTCCTTAATTGAATTTCACGTAAGATTAATTGATCAAAATTGAACGTCCAATGTCGTATGTGATATGGGTTTGGAAGAGCTTGAGTAATGGAAGGCCGTTGGTTTGAAATTAACAATACTTTTAAACCTAAATTCCCCGTCCCTAGTTTGAAGGGGTTAGGTTGCGACAATCACCACAAGCATTTGTAGTCAACGGTCAAGTAACATTCCAACAAAGTCTGATCTGCTATAAATCCACCAATATCCGTCTATACAGAGCATCAAAAATACTATAAGATAAAGAAATCACACAACACCGCCTTCAACACAAGAAATTATGAGAAAAATCAAGTGGGACGCGAAATGAACCTCCAAAAATCCATAAGAACTAGAAGCATGACAAAAACAAAAGTACGTGTCAAAATGCGTGACGAGCGTGGAAAATCAAGCCCAGGAGATATAATATTCAAAATGACAAAAGTGAAATGATGATCATGACCAAAAACTCTTCCTTTGTCGAGATCTCTCGAATCAAAGAGAAAAGCTTCGAACATCTGCCTCGGGATCACTAGAAAGAAGATGCTGCTGCTTGTTTCTCGTGCTTCGAAAGTGATGAGACACACCTTGTCTGCGATATCATAATTGGGTCGACCAGGCTAGATCACGAGTGAATAGAAAATCCGAAACGTACATAGCTGTTCCAGCTGAAATACTTGGAGTAATTCTACCACTTCTACTAGGAGCAGCCTTTTAGTGCCAGCTGAACGTAAAATAATGGTAATCCCAGATCGATCATTCAAAGGCCCAAATCTTTTTTCTTCAAATTTTTTTACCAATATTTTTTGATTTAATCATTTTATAGTTTTCAATACAAACTTAGGATGCCGTATGAAATGCAACATGGCATTTAACAGGAATTTAACTGCCTTGTCAGCATTTTTTAGCAATGGCATTAGAAATTTACCAACTAAATCAGAAATCTCAACTGAAAATTTTGCAGCTTTTCCGATTCCATATATGAATATTTTGCTTCTGTTGTCTCTCTCAGTATCCATCCACAGCCTGAATTTTGCTCGTCCCCTAAAGCTGAAGTTGTTCTTTTTTTTCCCTTCCGGCCAAGCAAGCTGAAGTCGAAGGTGAAGGCGCTGATTTGCGTGTTGGAAATGGGGACCCCAGCTCTCAATGTTTGGATATGATGAGAATGCCTGGAAGAGTATCTATTGTCAGTGATCATACAGAATCTGAGTTGACAAGTTTAGCTATACCTTCGTTCACCATCTAAAATTGCTCAAGTTTACTTGATTACAAGTTGTTGTCTAGCTACTTCGGATTGTGGGTTTTCTGGGCACAATGCTTACTTTATTTGACAAGGAATGTTGGCAGTCTACGATCATCCCATCTATCCTAGAAGCTTGTAGAAGTAATTTGCCAAGATTGTGTTTTATTCCTTCGATTCTGTTTATATTTTACCTTGATTATTCTGTCTCTTTTGATCTCAGAGGCCTCTTGTTGAAATCCAATGTAAGAGGATCGAAATTGATGGTGTTGAATTTTTATGCGGATATTGATCAAGCGAATCGGATAAAAATTAGTCGAAAGAAAGGAAAGGAAATTGGACACCAAATTTACGTGATTCGGTCCGAATATCGAAACCTACGTCTACGGGGAGAGCAGCACGGAATTCCACTATAGAATTAAGCGATACAATGGAGATTACACTTACTTGAGTACTCAAACACTCACTCATGTTTCCCAACCCCTAATTACACCTAATAACTCACACAGTGTTTAGCCCCTCATAATTCCCAGTGAAATTCTCACTCAAAGAATTAAACAAATTCTACTAACAAGAATTTAACTTGCTAAAACACCCAAGTGTAATTACAATGAGAAAATCTCCCTTCCACCGAAAGCTCCCACGCGTTTCTCGTGCTCTTCTTTCTCTTACTTTCTGGAGCTCTCTCTACTTCCTCATGGCGCCGAAGTCCTCCTTTCATAGGAAAAGGGAGGGAGAAGAAGACACACGGCGCCTACAAGACAAGCTTCTGAAGCAGCACCACCCACCACTTTCCATGGGAATGCATGCACACGGCCATGTGCATGCATTTAATGAGGTGGAGAACAATTGCACGCCCATGGACTATTTTGCCTCTTCTTACTTTTTCTCCTCTGCAATTAGAAGACAACTCAAAAGCTGGAGCTTCTATTTGCATTAAATAAAGGCAGCATGCAAAATCACGGATAATCACAAAAATTTAATTTCGCATCAGACACGCATGCATAAAGCATCAAGATCACGTACAATTAATTCTTGATCCCCATGTGATCGAGTTTATATATTCTCATCAGTCCAATTTGATTCAACATGGCTCAAACTCGAGACATAATTTTAACAATCTCCACATTGGCTCGACATTTGAGCCAAATCACCATCGCTTCTGTGGAAATCTCACTACTACTCGCCCACAGCCCCAATGGGCTCAACTGCCACATATTGCTTCCAAGTTCAAGCCACGCTTGAACTTCACCATAACCGTGGACCTCATCAAGACAGCAACTCCACCTGCATAATTAGTTGCTCCACAAGGATTTTCCGACATACCTCCTGTATTGCAGATAAAGCAAATCCATCATTACAAACATATTTGACTGAAGGTTGAACACGCACCTTGTCAATTTCAACAGCTACAGCAACTGTTGGCTCTACCGGCTCCACCTCGCTACAAGCATTATCCGTGTCGATTATTCCGTTAGTATCTGCTACCTCAGGAGTTTCTGGTTGCAACTCTACCTCTAGTTGAACACCGTCTAGATCCATTTTAACACTGCCACAAACACTCTTAACTAGAAGTACCAGAGACTTGTCAAAGGTAACTTCCCTGCTGTCAACAGGTGAATTTATATCTGAGCACCACAACCGATCGCCCCGCTCACCTTGTGCATAGCCATGGAATATGCAACTTCCCCTCTCATCGAACTTACCATTACTCACTCGAAAATAACACGGGCAACCAAACATTCTAAAAATAGAATAACTAGCAACATTACCTGACCACACTTCTTCAAGAGTCCGATATTCAACAGCAGTTGATGGGGATCTATTCACCAGGTAGCTTACCGTACTAAGTACATCAGCCAGGATTCTCCTAGCAACACCAGCACTAGAGACCATTTTTCGGGCCGTCTCTAGTAATGTTCTGCTCATCAATTCTGCAAATTGTTGTGGTTTATTGGCACTAGTGCGGTGTTTCACTATGCCCTCCTTCATGCAGAATTTATTTACTAGCTCAAAGCATAACTCCATGCTCCTGTTAGTTCGCACATGCTTGATTGACCTACCAATCTCCATCTCGATCAAAGCTCTCAACTTCGTGTTCCTAACACCAACATCAAATTTGTGCATTGGCACAACCACCCAGGTCTTCCTCGAGCAGTCGTTAAACTCTCGAACAAATGCATTCGACGTCTTTAGGGCGAAACCTGTCACTGTCTTACCTTGAAGTTCATATAGGCCACCGTGCTTGATTCCTCTCATTATCACCAGGGCACCTCGAACAACCTTCAGAACTCCACCTTCTGAAGAGAACCTGCAACCAGCTGAATCTAGAGCACCAAAGGAAATTAAGTTCTTTTTCAATTCTGGAACATGTCTTACTCCGGTCAATGTCCTCACAAAATTATCATGTATTCTGATTTTAACATCACCGACACCCACAATATCGCATTTAGCGTTGTTCCCCAACTGAACTTTACCACTACCCGTGCATTGATAAGTAGTAAACCAGTTCCTATTTGGTGTAGCGTGAAATGAACAACCAAAATCCATTATCCATCTGTCAAATGACGAATCCTCAGTGACAAACACGACACAATCGACACCATCATAATTATTTTCAGCTACAGCGGCAACATCATCTGTAGACTCAACTCTAATTCCCTTGCCCTTTTCATTTTTCAGCTTAAAACAGTTTCTTTTATGATGCCTACTTCTACCACAATTCCAACAGATAACTCCACCAGTCCTAGACTGACCACGTTTGTTCATGTTTATACTATTCCTGTTAATACATATACTAGTTATTCCTCTATTTTCACATACTAAAGCAGTAGGTATAGGTTCACTGGATTCTTTCCTACGAATGTCTTCACTCATAATCAAATCCCGAGCCTCATCAAATGTCAAGCTTCTTGACCCTGAGGAATTACTAACAGCAGTAACAGTAGTATTCCAACTATCAGGTAGTGAGGATAATAAAATCAATGCACGTACCTCATTTTCAAAGGTAATTTCAACTGAACTCAATTGGTTAACGACCTCATTGAATTCGTTAATATGCTTAGCAACTGACTTACCTTCGCCCATCTTTAAATGAAATAAACGTTGCATCAAATAGACCTTGTTAATTGTAGAGGATTTCTCATACATATTTGATAGGGCTTTCATCAGTCCTACAATGGTTTTCTCCTTCACGATGTTAAATGCGACGTTCCGAGACAACGTCAACCAGATAAAACCCATCGCTTGTCTATCTAGCAATTCCCACTCGGCATCTTTCATCGAGTCTGGCTTCTCTCCATATAAAGGTAAGTGTAGATTTATCTAGTACAAATAATCTTCAATCTGCATTTTCCAGAAGGCAAAATTCTTCCCATCAAGCCGGTTGATTCTCACCTTTCCTTCTTCCATCGCAACCAATTCGCCAACCTTGGCTTTGATACCACTTGTTGAATTTTTACGCGGATATTGATCGAGTGAATCAGATAAAATTAGTTAGAAAAAAGGAAAGGAAATCGGACGTCGGATTTACATGGTTCGGTCCGAATATCAGAACCTACGTCCACGGGGAGAGCGGCACGGAATTCCACTATAGAATCAAGCGATACAATGGAGATTACACCCACTTGAGTACTCAAACACTCACTCGGTGTTTCCTAGCCCCCAATTACACCTAATAACTCACACAGTGTTTAGCCCCTCACAATTCCCAGTGAAATTCTCACTCAAGGAATTAAACAAATTCTACTAATAAGAATTTAACTTGCTAAAACACCCAGGTGTAATTACAATGAGAAAATCTCCCTTCTGTCGAAAGCTCCCACGCGTTTCTCGTGCTCTTCTTTCTCTTACTTTCTGGAGCTCTCTCTACTTCCTCATGGCGCCGAAGTCCTCCTTTCATAGGAAAAAGGAGGGAGAAGAAGACACACGGCGCCTACAAGACAAGCTTCTGAAGCAGCACCACCCACCACTTTCCATGGGAATGCATGCACATGGCCATGTGCATGCATTTAATGAGGTGGAGAACAATTGCACGCCCATGGACTATTTTGCCTCTTCTTTGACTTTTTCTCCTCTGCAATTAGAAGACAACTCAAAAGCTGGAGCTTCTATTTGCATTATATAAAGGCAGCAATTTTTGGACTTTCCCTTTTGCAGCTGCACGCCTCCTTCTAACTGCACTTGAGAGTCAAACACGCATGTTCTTTCTTTTCTACTGCTTCCCTTGTCTTCATTCTTCCTTCTCCGTTTTGCATGCAGAGCATTTAGTGTAGAGTGTCCGGCCAGCGTGCAAAATCACGGATAATCACAAAAATTCAATTTCGCATCAGACACGCATGCAGAAGGTATCAAGATCACGTACAATTAATTCTTGATCCGCACATGATTGAGTTCACATATTCTCGTCAATCCAATTTTATTCAATAGGGCTCAAACTCGAGACATAATTTTAACAGATGGCAAAGTTGTACCCTTAGCTACTCATATCTTCACCTTCGTGAATGACCTTAGATCTCTCTGCTTAAAATCAACCATGCTTTTCTCCAGTGTAAATTAGGCTTTATCTCCGAACTGTATATTGAGTTTGATTTCCTCAAATATTCGTCATCCATCCAAAGCTTGTGCTACATGTTTCTCTACAATGTAGTTGGTGGTCAGATTTTGCATTTTTTGGATGCATTTAGCAGTGACCTCGAATGTTTATCCCCACTCATTTTCAGACCTTTTTTTTCATTAAAAGATAAGATACATCTGCTGTCTTTATTGTTTTTTCTTGGGAGGATTTTTCTCTTCTTTTATTTTATGGTAGCACTGAGTTTCTTAGTGTGGTTTATATGTCGGAATGGTCCCATGACCCTTTCACTTGCTGCAAATGAATTGCGCTATTGATCCCTTGCTTAATTACCATCACTATAGTATGGTAATTTACATTCATGGGAAACACTAAATGCATAACTAAAGTATCAAATTGCATCCGTCTATTGATAGAAAAGCCTATACATAGAAAGTTCTTTTACAGATTGAACCGTTTATGTTTTCTATGGTTGAAATCATCATTTATCTAGAATTTTTATGGACAAAGCAAACTCAAGTTTAAAATTGGTGTTGCGGGAGAAGAATTCAGAAACAAAGAATAAACAATCACATTTGTGATGATGTGAAAGTGATCGCAATATATTTTTTGCTGTTATCTTCTATTGGCTTGCTTTTTAAGCAATGACCGACAAAATCTTGCATGTAGCATGCACAGCAAGATTCATTAAGATCGTTATTTCGATTTTGATCATTTAATGATAGAACCATGTGGATAACCAAATTGAATTGCAACAAACTAAGGCTCCGTTCGTTTCATGGAAAATAACTTCCAGGAAAATGTTTTCCGGATTTTCCAACGTTCGTTTCACGGAAAATAAATTTATTGGGGAAAACATTTTCTATGAAGGAAAAAAAAATCTTCTAAAGTGAGGGAAAATGTTTTCCACTTTTGAAAAGTGGAAAACATTTTCCACATTCACTCTCTCTTATCTTACACTCTCCATTAGTCCTTACTTATTTCTTTTATTTTTAGATTTTTATTTATTTTTTTCGTAAATTCGATTTTTTTCTATTTTTTTAATAAAATCGATTTTTTTGTTATTTTTTAATAAAATCGATTTTTTCGTTATTTTTTTAATAAAATCGATTTTTTATTTTTTATTTTTTATTCTTTATTTTTCTTTATTTTTCTGTCTTTCTTTTTGCTGTTTTTCTTTTTCGGCCGGTCGTCAGCCACGGCAACAGCTGGTGACTGTCGACAGGCGAGTCGAGCTTGCTAGATCGATGACGCCCTAGTATCACAAGACGGAAACTCATTTCCAAATTTACCCCTTTTTAAAATAAAAAAATTGTAATCCTCTCTTCCCTTGCTTCACGAACCCAGCACCCTCATGCTTGCCTCTCTTTGCTTCCTTCAAAATAATCAAATCCCTCATTTTTAAAGTAGAACAAAGTCAATCGCTTGCCCTAATTGGTCGATCTCCCTCACTCAGCTTTTACACGACGTTGTGCTTCTTCTTCCTCCTGGTAGTTCAATTACTTTCTAAATTGAAGCCGCATAACTCGCGATGTCGATCTGCGAGACTCGAGCCTCATTGCCTTGAGCTCACCTTGCTAGTGAGTTGATCATGCGAGCTCACCAGAGGTAGGCGAGCCTTGAGCCTTGCTAGCAAGGTGAGCTTGAGGCATGGCCGGCGATTGGCCAAGGAAGGAGAGAACATAAAATAAAGAAAAAAAATAATTTAATAATCTATTTTAAAAAATAATAAATCACGATTTTAAAAAATAAAATAATAAAAAAATATTGAAAAAGAGTTTATAAAGGAAAATATTTTCCCAAGCGAACAGCGGAAAATATTTTCCACTTCAAAATCAAGTTTTACCCGAACACTGGAAAATAATTACGTTTTCCTGAAAAATAACTTCTTGGAAAATATTTTCCAAAAAAGTAACATTTTCCGTGAAACCAACGGAGCCTAAAAGTTATAATGTAAAATTAACGGTGTTGTTATAGACATGCATTTATACAGAGAAACAATCATTAACCCATAAGACTTGACTTAGTCCGTGTCTGGCACTATAAAAGTTGGGCGTAATTCTTCACGATCTCCTTAGTGGAGATGCTTTTCACTTGGACTAATATTGTAGAGGTTGAATTCTCTCCTTCCGGATGGGGGCCCAGCAATCAATTTTACGAACGCCAATTGCAAGAATGGACCTGCCTTTTCTTCTGTGACTAAGAATATGATATGTGGACCATGCATGTGCTGCATATACATCCCTTGGGACGGTACACATGCATCAACATAAGGTGCATGTTCGGAACCCCGACTTGTCACATCGAAAGAAAAATTTCACCCTGCTCCTCTATAAATGATGTGGGTTTAATTGGAGGATCCTTAACCAGCTACTCTCTAGAGCATAAATTTGTTCTCTGCCCGTGAGACTCTCCCTCAGTGCCCATGGGGATATATTGTTCTCAAGTCCTTACCCTAGTAACTCTATTGCTCATTTTAAATAATCCATGTGTTTGCTTCTGTAAAAACTCCACTTCCATTTGCAGAGAACAAGAAAGAGAGGCTCTGCTCCAACTTAGACAAAGCATTAGAGGCTCATCTCGTTTGCTTTCTTCATGGAAGGGCCAAGATTGTTGCAGATGGGATGGAGTGACTTGTGACAAAGTGTATGGTCATGTCGTCAAGCTCCAGTCACAACCCAAAGAAGACGAATATGTGTTCTTTGCTGGTGAGCTAAACTCTTCTTTGCTCCACTTGAGATACTTGAACCATTTGGACTTAAGTGGGATTGATTTCATGAATGGAAGAATACCCAAGTTCTTCGGTTCGATGAAACAGTTGAGGTACCTCAATCTGTCATTCGCTAACTTTGTTGGAACTGTTCCCCGACAATTGGGAAATCTCACCAAGTTGGAAGTCCTTGATCTTCAGACTTACACTGGATTGGTTGTGGATGATGCCCCGTGGGTTTCTTATCTTTTGTCACTAAAGTACCTTGACATGAGTGGCTTAACGATTGCGAATGCCAGAGGCCTCCTGCAGGTGATTAGCTCACTCCCATCTTTATTACATTTGAGCTTATCATATTGTGGATTTCAAAATTTTCATTTGTCTTCTCTTCACTTGGTCAATTTCACTTCTCTTGTTCATCTTCAGTACCTCGATCTTTCGGGGAATCATTTCCAAGGTCCCATCCCAAGTAGTACATTTCAAAACATGACTTCTCTCCAGCATCTCGATCTTTCATCGAATACTTTCAACTCATCAATTCCCATGTGGTTTGACAAGTTTACTAGCCTTGTTCATCTCAAACTTGAGAACAATTGTTTTGACAGCATTGACGTAGGCTTATTCTTGTTCTTAAAGAACAAGCATTACCTCAAGTCATTGTCTTTGTGGGGTAACCAAATTGGAGAGGAGATTTCAACAACCCAAGGAAATTCATCAAAGTTCATCGAGAATAACTTAGAGAGTCTAGAGATATGTGATAATCATCTTAAGGGTCCTTTGCCCAACTGGTTAGTGCACTTTACAAGCTTAAAACACATTCTGCTTTCCAACAATTTCTTCTCCGGTTCAATCCCCAGTGTCATTGGGTCATTGTCAAACTTGGAAACACTATTACTTTCATATAATGGATTGAACGGATCCATTCCATCATCAATAGGTCGGTTGTTGTCGTTGATAACGTTAGATCTTTCTAATAATCAATTGGCGGGGCATATTCCTGAGTCAGTAGGGAAATTGCGGGCGTTAGAATACTTGGATCTCGAAAGTAATCATTTGACAGGTTCTATACCCATTAGTTTCGGAAAGCTTTCTCAGCTCTGGGATCTGAATCTTGGTAACAATTCTTTGGGAGGTGTGATTTCGGAAAACCATTTTTCTAATACATCAAGGCTCCAGTATTTGGATGTTAGTGACAATAATAACTTGACTTTCAAGGCAAAACCCACCTGGATACCCCCTTTCCAACTTCAATCCATTCGAATGATATCTTGTAAATTCGGAAC
>MU091009.1:0-19059 GCA_014858505.1 Corymbia citriodora subsp. variegata
CGGCAACGAATGGACAATATCTTTGGAGGAGACAAGTGGCATGGATGGGCCGTAGCTCCAAGGTTTTGTGCAGAGTGAATGCAACACTCTGATATCGCTTTGAATAAAGCTTCCTGGAGCCTCTCCTCTGTCTCTCTCTCTCTCCTTCAGATTTCTTTTCTCTCCACCGAACGCTCTCCTCAGATTTTCTCTCTCCTGCCGAACGCTCTCCTCGCCCCTTTTCTTCTATCTCTGTCGAGCATGCTCTTGCTCCATGCCAGCACACTACCACCGTCGACCGGTTCTGGTTCTGGTCGAGACGTTTTCCGAGGGTTCCGGCTCAACAACATGCGAGATGATCGGACGTAGCCCAGTCTTCACCGGCACCATTGAGCCGGGCTGATGGCGCCACAGGCCACGTCCTCCATTTTGCTCTTTTCTGTTTTCCTGATTTCTGCCCCGTTTTTGGCACACTGGGCCGGAGCTTGCTGCCGTCTAGCTCATGCTAACTCCGGCCCCTGTGGCACCTACGTTTGTCTCTGAGGTTCCTGCACGTCGAGAGTTGAGGATTCAGGCGAAACCCCGACGTTTCAGTAGTGCACTCTACCCGTTCAACAAAATGCCTCTGAACAAAGTCCGTCCAATTTAGTCTCAGATTCTGACTTGTTTAAGGGGACTTGGAATTTGTTCTGTTCGGTGCAAGTTCGTTCTTTTGATTTTTTTTTTTTTTGGTAGAAAATACGGAAATTTCATTAATTAGGAGATAGGCGGTTTACATCTGCGCATAAAACATCTAAGAGACTCGGAGGGGGGTACTGGACCCAATTGTCCGGTAAAATTTTTTTCCGTTGGGCCTTTGCTACCCAGTCTGCAACTATATTTGCGTCTCTCTTACAATGTAGTATTTTAATGGGCCCAATTTGTTGCAGAAGATTGTGGGCTTCGCTGATGATACCGTGCGCTGCCCAACTTAGTTGACTTGCAGGGGAGGTTGGCCTGTTTGACTGATCTGCAGAGTAGTGCTCCCAGCTTGTCCAATCTACAGGTGCACTTATCACTTGC
The DNA here is from genome assembly GCA_014858505.1 of Corymbia citriodora subsp. variegata. NCBI lineage: Eukaryota > Viridiplantae > Streptophyta > Magnoliopsida > Myrtales > Myrtaceae > Corymbia > Corymbia citriodora. The sequence goes on from MU091009.1 coordinate 1,042, forward strand.
ACTAACTCCAGCTGGTCTAGTTCAAGCTCCCATTCGCACGTTTCTCTTCCTGCAAAGTCATCGTGCACCATCCATCTTAGGGTTTCCAGGAGAGCCAAAGCTTCAGCTTGGATGGGCGACTCCACCCGAACGGACCGAGCGAAACCGGCGAGTAGAGTTCCCGCGTGGTCTCTGCAAACTCCGGCGACAGCAACCTCACCCGTTTTGCTGAGGTAAGAGCCGTCCACATTCCACTTTAGGGCTCCATGAATTGGGGGTTTCCATTTTTCCAGCTCGTTTGTGCGCTGATTTTTGCTGTTTTGTCTTCGGGGGACCCAATTTTTGATGCTGATGTGTTCGGCCATAGCCGAATGAACGGTAAACGCTGAGTTCGGCTGCTGTCCGCGGAAGATATAGTTGTTTCTTCCCTTCCAAATCTGCCATAAAATCTGGGTAAGGAGCTCAAATGATACTGTCGCATGTCTGAATTTGTCGACCCACTCCTCTATGTGTGCAATATATTGCTGATTGATGTAGATCTGAATGGCAGGGTGTTCCCAAACCGATTTTGTCCAGGGGCATAGGAGGAACAGATGCTCACTTGTTTCGGGTTGCGCGTGGCACAATTCACACATATCTTCAGGTATAATATGCCTTTTCCGAAGGTTAACTCGTGTAGGGAGCGCATTGTGACAAAGTTGCCAGAGGAAGTGTTTAAATTTGGGTTGTGTTTGGGTCTGCCATATACGTTGCCAAAGTGTATGGGGTGTCTGGAAAGAGGAGGAGGCTGCTCTTTGTTTGATGTGGTGTTTCGTTGCTTGCTGACTATGATATGCACTTTTTACTGTGAATATGCCTGGTTTAGTTGGTGTCCAGATGATGTGGTCCTCCAGTCTTGTTCGACTGAAGGGGATTGAGAGGATTTCGGTAGCTATTTCCTGGTCAAACATGTTCCGTATTTGCTGTTCCTTCCATTCTGTTTGTTCCCCATCAATCAATTCCGACACCCTTTCAGGATCCTCCTTGTTTGCTGGTCCTCCAATTGCACCTCTAGGTAGCCACTGGTCCTCTCGGATTTTCACTTTCTCACCGTTACCAATAATCCACCTGAGAGAAGGGAGAATAGTGTTCCTTCCTTGTATCACACTTTGCCAACCCCAAGAGGGGTTGCTGCCTTTTACTGCTTTAGTTATATGCCCATGTGGATAATAGAGGCCTTTAAATACCTTGCACCATAGATTCTCAGGTTGTTGAATTAGCCGCCAAGCCTGCTTGCCAAGCATAGCGTCATTAAAACTAATTAAGTCCCTGAATCCCAGCCCCCCTTTTTCTTTTCTTTCCTTCAGCATTTCCCAACTCCTCCAGTGGATTCCTCTATGATGGTCATTGGTTTTCCACCAGAAGTCAGCAATTTTTCTTTCAATGGCTCGATAGATGGATAGTGGGATCTTGAAAACTGACATGACATGTTGTGGTATTGCTTGTACCACCGCTTTAATCAGTACTTCTTTTCCTGCCTTTGAGATGAGCTTCTCTTTCCAACCCTCTAGCTTAGCATTTATTCTAGCTAGTATCCAGGCAAACATCTCCTTCTTNCTTCTTCCTCCTCCTGTTTTGCGGGGTTCGGTTCCAGTGGGCTGTCTCCCCGGTTTTCCTCAGGAAGCTTTTCGGACTACGAGAGGGGCGGCGTCTTTTTCCCACATCTCAACGGTCAACGTTCCAAGGTTCGGTTCCCTCGGCGAGAAAAGCATCGCACGGTGCTCGACTTCCACCTACGTCATAGTTTCCTCCGCTCCTTGATCGCCATGTGTCCAGTGGGCTCCCCTTCGGACAATTCTTTCCTCCCTCAGCGCTTAATTTTCTTTGCATTACCGTCCTAAAACTTATCATGTAAATATAATTACATTATAAATATTTTAAAAAGTAAAATTAATTTTTAAAATTTATTAAATTAATGTAACATTGATATTGTTAATTTATCTAACGGAAAATGTTAATGTTGAATTTTTTAATTGATTTCTCTACTTCATGTGGTATTTTTTTTATTACCTTTTCCTTTATATCTCATTTAAATGATATGAACAAAGTTCAAATAATTTTAAAAAAAACAAAACTTGAAGAAAAGGGCAGGGGCTCGCTGGTGGGTGCTCCCGTTGCTGCTTCCGCCGCCCATCATCGACCGTAAGTAAGGGCAAACATCACCCAAATCTAGGCGAGCCTCATAGGTCCTAGGTGAAGGCTAGTGAGACCTTGCCCAAGCCTAGCAATAGTTATCGGCCCTCACCTTGGGCTGATGAGACCTTGCTCAAGTAGAATGACGGTAGCTACCCCTAGGGGAGGGTCAGCATCACCTAGATATAAGCACCCACAACTTAGTTTGGAAAAGTCTCACTAGCCCCTTGCCTAGGTTTTTTTTTTTTTGGTCGAAAATACTAAAATTTCATTGATTAGGAGATAGGCGGTTTACATCTGCGCATAAAACATCTAAGAGACTCGGAGGGGGGTACTGGACCCAATTGTCCGGTAAATTTTTTTTCCGTTGGGCCTTTGCTACCCAGTCTGCAACTATATTTGCGTCTCTCTTACAATGTAGTATTTTAATGGGCCCAATTTGTTGTAGAAGATTGTGGGCTTCGCTGATGATACCGTGTGCTGCCCAACTTAGTTGACTTGCAGGGGAGGTTGGCATGTTTGACTGATCTGCAGAGTAGTTCTCCCAGCTTGTCCAATCTGCAGGTGCACTTATCACTTGCACTAACTCCAGCTGGTCTAGTTCAAGCTCCCATTCGCACGTTTCTCTTCCTGCAAAGTCATCGTGCACCATCCATCTTAGGGTTTCAAGGAGGGCCAAAGCTTCAGCTTGGATGGGCGACTCCACCCGGACGGACCGAGCGAAATTGGCGAGTAGAGTTCCCGCGTGGTCTCTGCAAACTCCGGCGACAGCAACCTCACCCGTTTCGCTGAGGTAAGAGCCATCCACATTCCACTTTAGGGCTCTACGAATTGGGGGTTTCCATTTTTCCAGCTCGTTTGTGCGCTGATTTTTGCTGTTTTGTCTTTGGGGGACCCAATTTTTGATGCTGATGTGTTCGACCATAGCCGAATGAACGGTAAACGCTGAGTTTGGCTGCTGTCCGCGGAAGATATAGTTGTTTCTTCCCTTCCAAATCTGCCATAAAATTTGGGTAAGGAGCTCAAATGATACTGTCGCATGTCTGAATTTGTCGACCCACTCCTCTATGCGTGCAATATATTGCCGATTGATGTAGATCTGGATGGCAGGGTGTTCCCAAACCGATTTTGTCCAGGGGCATAGGAGGAACAGATGCTCGCTTGTTTCGAGTTGCGCGTGGCACAATTCGCACAGATCTTCAAGTATAATATGCCTTTTCCGAAGGTTAACTCGTGTAGGGAACGCATTGTGACAAAGTTGCCAGAGGAAGTGTTTAAATTTAGGTTGTGTTTGGGTCTGCCATATACGTTGCCAAAGTGTATGGGGTGTCTGGAAAGAGGAGGAGGCTGCTCTTTGTTTGATGTGGTGTTTCGTTGCTTGCTGACTATGATATGCACTTTTTACTGTAAATATGCCTGGTTTAGTTGGTGTCCATATGATGTGGTCCTCTAGTCTTGTTTGACTGAGGGGGATTGAGAGGATTTCGGTAGCTATTTCCTGGTCAAACATGTTCCGTATTTGCTGTTCCTTCCATTCTATTTGTTCCCCATCAATCAATTCCGACACCCTTTCAGGATCCTCCTTGTTTGCTGGTCCTCCAATTGCACCTCTAGGTAGCCATTGGTCCTCTCGGATTTTCACTTTCTCACCATTACCAATAATCCACCTGAGAGAAGGGAGAATAGTGTTCCTTCCTTGTATCACACTTTGCCAACCCCAAGAGGGGTTGCTGCCTTTTACTGCTTTAGTTATATGCCCATGTGGATAATAGAGGCCTTTAAATACCTTGCACCATAGATTCTCAGGTTGTTGAATTAGCCGCCAAGCCTGCTTGCCAAGCATAGCGTCATTAAAACTAATTAAGTCCCTGAATCTCAGCCCCCCTTTTTCTTTTCTTTCCTTCAGCATTTCCCAACTCCTCCAGTGGATTCCTCTATGGTGGTTATTGGTTTTCCACCAGAAGTCAGCAATTTTTCTTTCAATGGCTCGACAGATGGATAGTGGGATCTTGAAAACTGACATTACATGTTGTGGTATTGCTTATACCACCGCTTTAATTAGTACTTCTTTTCCTGCCTTTGAGATGAGCTTCTCTTTCCAACCCTCTAGCTTAGCATTTATTCTAGCTAGTATCCAGGCAAATATCTCCTTCTTGGTCTTACCCCAATCCGAGGGAATACCCAAGTATTTTCCTGTTTTTTCCAGTTCTGGGACTCGCAGCTCAGTGGTCAAATTTTGCTTCAAGGTTAATGGGCAGTTTTTGCTAAAAAAGATTCCTGACTTGTTAAGATTAATGGCTTGTCCGGAGGCAAAGCAATATTGGTTTAGGACAGTAGCAACATTCTGGCATTCAGAAATTTTTCCATCCACGAATAAGATAAGATCATCCACGAACATTAGATGGGATAAGATAGGACATGCCCTGTTTAGCTGAATGCCTTTGATACTTCCATTTTCTACCGCATTATGCAGTAAATGAGAGAGGGCATTTGCAACTAGGATAAAAAGGTAGGGGGATAGTGGATCACCTTGGCGAATGCCTCTAGATGGTTGAAAGTATGGTTGCGGTTGACCATTTATTTTTACACTATAGGAGACAGTAGATACGCATTGCATTACCAAAGAAACCCATGTATTACTGAATCCCATTTTAATCATGCTGGCCTCTAAAAAATCCCATTCAACTCGGTCATAGGCCTTTCTCATGTCAAGTTTCAGGATTGCAGCAAACTTCCTTTTTCGTTTGCTTGTCCTCAGCTGATGAAGTACCTCTTGCACAAGCAGTATGTTATCCTGTATCAGTCTTCCTTGAACAAAGGCACTCTGCTCCATAGTAATCAGCTTGGGTAGTAATGGTTTTAATCTGTTTGCCATCACTTTCGAAATTATTTTGTAAGCAAAATTACACAAGCTGATCGGCCGGAATTGATCCAACTGTTCTGGGTTCTAGACCTTTGGGATGAGGGTAATGATAGTTTTGCTCAGTTCTGGATTTAGTCGACCAGACCTCCAAAACCTGGTAGTTTCTGTATAAAGTTCTGGGCTGATATCATTCCAATGGTGCTGGAAAAATTGTCCATTTAATCCATCTGGTCCAAGGGCTTTTAGAGCTCCCAATTGAAAGGTAGCTTGTTGTATTTCCTCGATTGTGATGTCATCTATTAGTGCCTGGTTCATCTCCTCTGTCACTATGCATGGTAGCTGATCTAGCACTGGCTGAAAGTTACGGTCTCCCAATGAAGTATAGAGTTCTTTAAAAAATACTATGGACATTTGTTTTATCTGGGTCGGGTCTCTTGTCCACTCTCCATTTGGGTTCTTCAGCATTGAAATTCGATTCCTCTGCCTTCATTGCATCGTAGTTGCATGAAAGAATTTAGTATTTCTGTCCCCCCACTTTAGCCATTGAATGCAGGATCGCAACCCGCAATAAATTTCCTCTTGGCGCCATAATCTTTCAATCTCACGTTGGAGCCATTTCACTCTATCCATGTCATAATCCATTGCTGGACAGTTAGTTATCTTTTGCAGTTCACTCTTTAATGATTGGATTGTATTTCGTGCATTGGAGAATTTTTTCTTACTCCATGAGTGGAGATGTTGTGCAATCTGTGTGAGTCTGCTACTCAGGCCATCCGTCTTGCTGGTTTGCTTAGTCCATGAGTCCATCATTACTTGTTCATATTCCTCATCTTCCATCCAAAAGGCTTCGAATTTAAACTCCTTCTGTGTTCGCTCTAGCTAAGGGTTTAAATCCAATAGTAAAGGACTATGGTCTGAACCAACAACAGGTAGGGCATATACCTCCACCATCGGGAACTCCACCCTCCATTCCACATTACAAAGCACTCTATCCAAACGTTGCTTAACAAATTTAGCTCATTCTCTATTATTAGCCCAGGTAAAGGCGCATCCTTTGCTGTCTATACTCATTAGTCCACAGGAATCCAGGAAATCCTGGAAAGCTTTCATTCTGTAATTTTCAGCCATCCTTTTACCCACTTTCTCCCACACATACAGCACATCGTTAAAATCTCCAATGCATACCCAGGGGTCATCAGTGGGGGTTCGAATGGATGCAATATCAGCCCATAATCTTAATCTTTCCTGGAAATCCGTAGGTGCATGGATAAAGGATATTCTCATGGTGTGTTTCGTCTCCCCATTAGTACAAGTTAGATGTATACAATGCAAGGAACTCGAGTGTATATTAACTAGTACCTGGTTTGTCCAAAAAACAGCCAAACCCCCAGCTATGCCTCTTGGATTGATTATAAAACTGTGTTGAAACTGTAGTCTGTGTTGTAGTCTCTTACACACCTCCTCCTTGTTCTTTGTTTCCATTAGAAATAAAACGGGGGGTCTCTCTTGAGCCACCAAGGCTCTAATTGCTTGGAATGTCAAGAGGGAGCCCAACCCCTGACAATTCCAGCTTAATAGCTTCATTTGTGATTTGGTGGCTTATTAGGGCTAGCCACCAAAGCCCAACTTCGTGGTTCTTCAGCTGTAACAATGGGAGTATCCAGTAAGGTCATTTCATCAAGTACTTGTGTACTTATCCCCTGTAGTTCATATGGTGAGTATCGTTTCAGTTTCTTAGGAGCTGCATGTTTTTGTCCCTTGTCTCTTCTTTCTGCAATGCTATGTGGATTGTTGTTTGTGCTGTTCTGGCATGAGTTGGGTTGCTGGTTAGGATCTGGAAGTATTAGTACATCATCAGCCAGATGCCATTGCATTTCCTCTGGAACAACTTCCTTTCTCTTGCCTTTATCTTTAGGCTGAGGCGGGGTTTGGCGAAACTCCTATTCTTGCGTGTAAACAACCATCTCTCCCTGAGTAAGAGTCTGTTCAGGGAACTCCATTTCCTCCATCAATTCTTCCACGGTGGTTCCATAGAATAAGTCCCAAAAAGGACTGAATTCATTTGCTTCTACCTTCATCCAAGAGCCAAAAAGCATAGTTTTCTTGTTTAGAAACTGATCTTCCTGGTATGGGACTTCCTCACAATGTTGCGCATAGTGTCCCAGCCGTCCACACGAGTAGTAGTAATGTGGAAGACGTTCATACCTGAAATCTAGCCAAATCTTCTTCCCCTTATTGCTAAATAGAGCTCCTGGTTTCAGAGGTAGAAGCATATCAATGGCCACTTTAGCCTTCCCTATCATGTACGGCATATATCCTTTTGCTTCAATCTTCACCTCCATTACTTGCCTGATGTCTCCAGCGATACATTCCACTACTTCTTCCGAAATCCATTCCGCTGGTAGCCCATGAATATGGACCCAGAAATTGCAAGTGTCGAATTTATAGCATGCTGGGGGGGTGTTCGGCTTCCAGGGCTTCAATATAAGAAGATGGTTGGCAAAGGACCAAGGTCCCATTGCCACAATTCGGTCCTTATCCATTTCCGAAGCAAAACGAAATGCAAATATTCCAAGGGCTAACAGATTGATTTCAACAGTGTTTACCTTTCACACTCTACGCATTGTGTTTTGAAACGCTTGGAAATTAATTTTTGGGTTCTGATATAGTTGCCCTATTAGGGTTTGCTGGCATTGTCTTACCTTACTTGCTGATATAACATCATCGACTGTGGTGACAGCTTGGCTTGACCATAGTTTACCCAATCTTTTGCAGAGCATAGCCAGACGGACATCCTCCTCGTCATTGGGCTCCATAGCTACTTGCTACAGTGGTAGCAGTTCCACTAAGCGGATGCAGGAGGAGGTGGAGCTAAGGTGTGCGATGATGGAGGGTTTATGGATGTGGGGTATCATGGCATTGATGGGATGAAGCTGGGCTTTGCGGTGTCATTCGGAAGATGCGGAGGACTACGATGATAAGGAAGGGTTATGGAATTGGGGAGTTGTAGTGTTGATGGGATGGCAATGGGAGATGCGATGGACAGGGCAGGCTAAGGAGGAAATGGGTTTTGCGGAGTGGAGATTGTGGTTCTGCCCATGGTCGGTCACTGAGGAGGGGAGGAAAGGGGAAGCAATTAGGGTTTGGATGGGAGGGAGCTACCACTACTGGTAGAGAGAACTCTCACCGGGGAAAGAGATTGGGAGGATGTTTTTCGTTCTTTTGATTATTGAGTATGTTTTCAGTCAAAATTTTCGTTTCCATTGAGTCCGAATCCCTTAAAAACTCTCAATTGCCTTTGCTCGATGCCTTGATATTATCCTTTGACTATATTCTTGGAGTTTTGATCGTAGTGTTTGGAGACGCTGGTGGCTCAAGGTGCTGGCTAATTGGTTTGATCGAGTTGGGCCCGATTTGGCGTATCAGGCTGGGCTTTGTTCATGGTGATTCCGGCTTGAGATTTTAATTGAAGTGGGCTTGATAAATAAACCCACTTGTATGGATGAACTTGGCAATTTTCTTGTGGACCGAACGTGAAATTTTGGCCCACATTGTTAGAGTCCATTCGATCTTAATGTGGATATGAGCCAACAAAATTAGGCCCGAGTCTTTTAGGGGACCCTAAATCTAGTCCACATTCAGGCCGGGCCCTAGGGCATGATCCTTACTTTTGGACTAAAAATATATATTTTTAAAAATTAGAAGATATTTTTAAAATTCCAATTTTTTTAAATCAGAAAAATCTTTAAAAAATAGTTTTTTTGGGTGGTTTTCTCTTAAATCGTGGAAAAATAATAGATAAAAAAAATTGGGTTCAAGATTGGACAAACTCTTAGGGTTTTATAATAGCGTTTGAATTTTTTTTTAAGACAAATGCTCTTAATTACACACTTTCAATATTGATTATGGTTTACATTTAGCCTGGTTAATGCTATTTTTCTTCTTTATTAGCATTGATTGCTTGCCTTGCTTGTCAATTTTTTTAATGCTTTATCTGTTGTTGATTATTATTTTAATGATTGCGCATCTGTATATTCAATCCAAATTACTTAACATTAAAATGAACAAGATTAAGTACCGAAATGACACTAATTGATTAATTAGTGTAATCAAGTCTTCAACAATAAATTCTTTGATTTCATTAGAAAGTGAAGCACGTTTCTATGCCTCACTTGTTTTCTAGCTTATCTCAATATATTAGCGGCAATTCCCTATAGAAAATTCTTATAGTGTCAATTTGACTTAATATTGAATACCCCAATGTCACATAACATAGGTTTGGGAGATCCCTCTCCTAATTGGGGGCTATAGGCCTGTCTTTTAGACAATACTCTTAAATCTGCTATCCCTTCCTCTTTGGACGGAGGAGGGGACGGAAAGTTTAGGTTTCGACAGTGCATATGTTTAATTATCCTATTGACTTGCAACCCAATGAAATGTCAGAATTTTTTTCAAGAATTTTTATTCAAGAAATCCAATCTTGCGCTCTCCTCTTTTCCCAACGAAATTCAACCTAGAAAGCACAACAACCCCATCCCATGGCCACACATTTTCTCTCTCATTCTCATGTTGTGTCGTCCTAAAATTCGAGTTCTTTGAGAGATGAATAAACGTTAATTTCGTCAATGCATTATTAGCTGATTTCATTTAGAACTGATCACTCTCGAAATATTGACCCTGATGGAGAAAGGCTAATGAGAACAGAACTCGTGCAACTAAAAAATTTGATTTGAGAAAATGACTTGACCGTGAGACTTGCGTGAGGACAATCTTGTAAATATGCAAGCTGATTTTAAGGACGACTAGAAGTTGATTTTCGAACAGAACATAATGGGATAGCAAGTGATTCCATTTACTATCATCAAGCTCACGAACAACCCTATGTCGATCCTCGGTAATCGTGTACTTTGAAATAAGAATCTATCATTCGTAATTTCATGTAGTTAAGGACGTCTATGTATCGAGATGTCTTGAACGTGGTTTGGCACGAGTCGGTTATGCGTGAATCCTCGAAACCGCTTGTCAGTTTGAGTTGTATTAAAATGACATTCGGGCAAAATTGACAAGGCATGAAAATCTAGTATTGGACTTGAATTTTTGAGAACGTCCGAGACGAACTTTTGGATAATGCTTTTTTGACAATCAACAGTGTTAGTTAAGCCGAATTTTTGGAAAAGGGATTTACGGACCGAGAAAACAAACCTACGAGGACGTGGGTCAGGCAAGATTAGTGTTGGCCTCACACCCAAGATGGGATGACCACTATGGTAGGCCTGAAGCAAGCAAGTGAGCCCATTTGACTAAACCAACCAATTTACCCTTCCAAGCCCGTTGTCTAACCTTGAGTTGTTTCAATCCCAACCGATTCTCGAGCCTATTCCTATTCATTTTTCTAGCCCGCTTCTTAAGCCCACCCTTCATTTTCAACCCAAGGGCAGATTGGGAAATGTGCAAGGGGGAAATGATCATTTTGCCCTTAGATATTATTTGGAAAAAATAAAAGAAGAGAAGATAATGTCATCTTACTTGGGAAGTTGAAGCAACATTTAGGCTCCATTCGTTTCACGGAAAATAACTTCTAGGAAAATATTTTCTAGATTTTCCGACGTTCGTTTCACGAAAAATAAATTCATTGGGGAAAACATTTTCCATGAAGGAAAAAAAAATCTTCTAAAGTAAGAGAAAATGTTTTCCACTTTTGAAAAGTTGAAAACATTTTCCACATTCACTCTCTCTTATCTTATACTCTCCATTAGTCCTCACTTATTTATTTTTTATTTTTTTTTCATAAATTCGAATTTTTTTGTTATTTTTTAATAAAATCGATTTTTTTGTTATTTTTTTAATAAAATCAATTTTTTATTTTTATTTATTTTTCTGTCTTTCTTTTTGTTGTTTTTCTTTTTCGGCCGGTCGTCAGCCACGGCAACGGCCGGTGACCGACAACAGGCGAGCCGAGCTTGCCAGATCGGTGACGCCCGAGCATCACAAGACGGAAACTTATTTCCAAATTTACCCCTTTTTAAAATAAAAAATTGTAATCATCTCTTCCCTCGCTTCACGAACCCAGCACCCTCGTGCTTGCCTCTCTTTGCTCTCTTCAAAATAATCAAATCCCTCCTTTTTGAAGTAGAACAAAGTCAATTGCTTGCCATAATTGGTCGATCTCCCTCACTTAGCTTTTGCACGGCATTGTGCTTCTTCTTCCTCCCGGTAGTTCAACTACTTTCCGAATTGAAGCTGCATAACTCGCGATGTTGATTTGCGAGGCTCGAGCCTCATTACCTTGAACTCACCTTGCCGGTGAGCTTATCATGCGAGCTCGCCAGAGGTAGGCGAGCCTTGAGCCTTGCTAGTAAGGTGAGCTTGAGATATGGCTGGCGACTGGCCAAGGAAGGAGAGAACATAAAATAAATAAAAATAATAATTTAATAATCTATTTTAAAAAATAATAAATAACGATTTTAAAAAATAAAATAATAAAAAAATTATTGAAAAATAGTTTATAAAGGAAAATATTTTCCTAAGTGAACAGCGGAAAATATTTTCCACTTCAAAATCAAGTTTTACCCGAACACCGGAAAATAATTACGTTTTACTGGAAAATAACTTTTTGGAAAATATTTTCCAAAAAAGTAACATTTTCCGTGAAACGAACGGAGCCTTAATGGACTTAATGAGGCTTGTCTAGCAACCCTCACTTCACTCTCTCTCTCCCCTTCTGCCCTCCAAAAACGTCACACCTCTCTCTCCTTGTTTCTTTTCCTTCTTTCTCACCTTCCTCCAAAAACCTGAGTTGTTCATGGCTTTCCATGCTGATCACCGCTCATGCCACCCACCACCATGCTCAAGAGGCCAAGTCCGTACGCCCCATGGCAGCCGTTCGCTGGATGTAGTCGTTGGTCGACTCGCTTGCAGGCTAGAAGCCACCACTAGCCTGATCACGTGTCCCTACATTGCTTCGCCTTTTCAATTGTTTTTCCTTTATTCCAACCCAACCATTGCCTAGCTCAGCCACTGCCCAATCCCCTTTGACCCCCAAGTGCCATTGGTCGCTAGCCAGCCAGTTGCTAGAGCTCCGACCAGCCCGTTCAACTCCCGTCAACCCTTTTCTCTTCCAAGCAGTCAGTTTTTCAGAGTTGCCGTGAGAAGTAGTGTTGGTTGTTACTGTTTTGGCTTTGGGATCACCTTGGATCATCATGGTTGAGGTTCTTGGTGTCACATTCGTTGTCGCCGCTGCATCTATGTCACCAGCCCATTTAACAGGTGAGTTTAGCCTTTAATACCTTGTTAGTGCCTAAACTTGCTTAGGGTTGAATTAATTAGTGGTATAGTTGGTTTAAGGAGTTTAATTAAGTTGTATTAGCCCTAAGATAGGTGATTAGATAGATTGTTAATATTAGTTTAGCTTAATCTTGCTTTATGTGCTTAATTATTGCTTAATTGTGTTTTATGCTTAATTAATCATGTTTAGCTTAATTGATTGATTGTTTGTTTAATTAATGTTTTATTTATTTTATGAATTTAATGTTTTAATTATTGAATTCTGAAATTACACTGTTCTTAGTGCACTGTTCACAAATTGCTATTCACGCGCATTGTTCATTCGGTACTATTCATGCACATTGTTCATCTGGAAGTGAAAATGTGCATAATTTCATGTCTTTGATCTTATGAGGTGAATTGGATGTGTCATGACATGAACATTCACTTGAATCGTATGATTTTCACAAAAGAAAGTGGAAAATGATTTGTCCAAGGGACATTGGAAATAGGCCGCTTTTATGAGAAATGATTTGAAGTTTTATATGCAAGCATGTGTGCATTGGCTAATGCTTAAAGATAATAAGTGGATTGTGATAGTATGCTTACATGATCACTAAGTTGAACCCATCGTCTAGGTCGTAGTTTGGGCGGTGATAGTCCAATTTATTGAAAAGGTTATAGAGAAGAAGGGCACGGTTGTGCATCTACGAAGGAAGGGTATCGTAGCGCCTTAGCCCAAGATTATGGAGAGAAAAGGCATGTAATGGCACAGTTGCACTTCTATGATGAAAGGGCACTGTAGCACCATAACACCTCGACCCATGTTATAGCCTTGAAGGACAGTAATAATCAGAACACATGTGGATGCAAGAGTAAATGAGAAACATGGCATCATTGGTTCTGATTATGCATGAGTTGATTACATTATTTATGGCATACACGCATGAATTGATAATATGTAGGGTGTGACAATGGTTAGGTGAGATCGTTTGTGTCGTGATTCGCATGTGATTGACGAACCTCATCATCTAACAGCCATGTGCATTGCGTGTATTGTGCTAAGATTTAACGTGCATGGTATGTCATACCGAGCAAGGTTGCATGTGAACCGATTATATGATTGTTGGTTAACCCTATCTGTTGTTTGGTTGCTGATTGACGGTTATTTGTTGTCGGGTTGTGTGAGGGGTGGTTCTGGAGAGATACCTTGGATTGAGTTAGTGTACTAATCAAGGCTTAGGGGAAGAATTCGTTGAGATTTTATCTCACTAGTTATTATATAGTCATTTTCAAGCCCTTAGATTGGTGTAGTAGAGAATCTTGCCTCACTTCTCTAGTGATCGATCCGAACGCTTCCAACTACGATCCAACGAAACTTGAGTCCGATGGGTCCGAGTGATAGTTGAGCTGAACCCGAGGGTTCATTTTGTATAGATGGATTAGTCGAGCCCAGTCTCTTTTTAGTTTCGCTTGGTGGACAAATCAGCCCCTTTGTTAGGCTTATAAATCAGAAACGATCCTCCGTTGGTTAATCCAATAAATATATATATATATATATGAATAGTTGTTGTTGTTCTTGATGATCATCCCTCTATTTCTATTTGATTGTTTGATTGTCTATTTGGACTAGGGATGGTTTATTTTCCACTTGTGTATAATGAAAGATAAAATGAATGATTGTTGTGTGCTCGGGGTTCGGGGTGTGACACATGTCCTTTTAAGATCTCCCAACTCATTTATATCATTAATTTTGTTGCTCTTTCTTTGGGTTTTTTTTTAATACTTTCCAAACATATAAACCCATAATTTTTCTGAAATCTTAAATTACCTTTTTAGCTTTAGCGTTGTAGAATAGAAAGCAGGAACAAGTTGCTAAAGCAAAGAATAATAGGGGTGTGCAACTGGACCGGGTTTACCCGGAACCCGGATCGAACCACCAGAAAAACAGGGTTGGGAACCGGTTCCCGGTTAAACCGGTCCGAGTACAGGTTCCAATTTTTGGGAACCGGTTGAAACCGGTCCGGGAACAGGGTCCAAGCAAAGACCCACCCAGAACCGAACCAGTTTTGGAACCAGTTTTTACCCTGTTAAAAAAAAAAATCTTTTCTCTGTATAATGCTTTTGAGTCTCTTTGTCTTCGAATAAATGTTAAAAAAAGAAAGATTTTCTCTAAATCAAATTAAGAGATAATTATTTTGAAAAAATTGTTAAAAAAAACTGTTCTCATGAATTATTCGTAAGACAAATGCTACTAACTATTGTAGTACTAATTTTCAGTCCAACTCAAGAAAGATGTCATTTTAATAAGAGCTCTATCGCATACACACAAGTAAGCACATTAGGTCATATTAGAAGTATTTGGGGGAATGAAACTAATATTAGATCTATATTTGTTGCTAATGCTTATGCATTCTTAGGATTTTTGCTTTGTCTTATAATGTTAGGAGAATTACGTTGTTGTTTTTTCGCTAATTAATGTAAAATTCGAAGCCATATAGAATATTGAACGGTTGCAAAACAGGTTCCAATGAAAACAGGGTTGACCCTGTTCCCGGACCAGAAAAATAGGGTTGGGTCCAAAACAGGGTCCAATAAAAACAGGGTAGGGTACAGGGTCCAAAAAAGAGGAACCGGTTATAACAGGATCGGGTACAGGGTCCAGGTCTGAACCCTACCCACCCTGGACCCGATCACCCCTAAAGAATAATACTGGATCATTGAAATTTTTGCAACACTATCAAATGATATAATAGATTTTTGGTAATATTACCATGTTACAGGTGCCAATATTATTAACCTGAAAAAACTACACTTAATCTTAGCCAAAAGGTCAAGCAACATTTGGATAGATAATTTTAGGATACTTGTGGCTGTTGAATTACCAAAGAATAAATCTCAATCTCTCATTAAAACTTTTTAAGGTATCTACGAGGTTCGACATTTATACGGGAGGATAATGAAAATATACATTATGGTAACACAATTTTAAAATAGTGAATCAATGATATCTTGAAACATAGAAACCCTCAAACGCCAAGAAAGGTATATTAAATCTACCTTTTTCTTTCGATGGAAATATAATCCAAGTTTCTATTAAAACATAAATTCCATGATTCATTTTTTTTTTATCTTGAGATTCTATTAGTAAATACGGCTTGCTCATGTTTCCTCTAATAAGGGTGGGAATGATAATATTTCTGTTCCAGAAATCATTTCTTGAAAAAAAATAGATTTTTCTATTTCTATTTCTGGATGAGTTTTTGAGCCAAAAAACGCGTTTGATAACAACAAAAAATTTCTATTCTTGGAAGAGAAATTTGTTTGATAATCAAAATTTTTTTACCGCATCTAAGTAGTGATGATAATGGGAGAAGTGGGGATTGGTGGCGGCGACCGGCGGCACCCGACACACGGCGACTGTCGACCGCCGACTGGCGCCCGGCACACGGCACATGGTGACCGGCGGCAGGTAGAGGGCGGCGGCGGGCGGTGGAGCTGACCACCGCTGGACGTCGCTGGTCGCCCGTCACCGTGCACCGTGCACTGGGCGCAGGTCACCGGTCGCCATGTGCCGGTCGCTGGTCGCTGGTTGCCGGTTGCTAGTCGCCGGTCGTTGCCGCTGATCGCCGCGTGCCAGGTGCCGCCGGTCGTCAGCCGCTGACGGCGACCGGAAGGCGGCGGATGATAGGTGGCGGACGACGGCAAATGGCGCGGACGACGGCAAATGGCGGCGGCGGCAGTCGCCGGCCGCCGATCGCCGCATGCCGGGTGCCGGCAGTGGGCAGGGGTGGTGGTGGTGGTGGTGGTGAGTGACGGACGGAAAAAAATTTCTTCAAGTGAGGAGTAAGAAAGAGAGAAATAATTTCTGATTTCTATTCCAGAAATAGAAAAGTAAAAAAAATTTGTTTATGATTTCTGTTCCAAACCTATTTCTGGAATAGAAATTTGTTCCAGAAATATAAATGAAATTTTTTTTACCAAACGGATTTCTATTCCAGAAATAGGTCTGGAATAGAAATCTATTCCAGAAATAGGTCTGGAATAGAAATCTATTCCAGAAATAGAAATAGAATGGTTACTATGCGCAGCCTAAGTTGCCCTAAAGCACACTAACAATCCATCAATCCATCTTTGATACGCTTCAGCATCCGATAATGGCTCTATTGCTTGAGTGGCAAATTAAGTTCTACATGTTGATGGTATCGTTATGTGCAGGGGCCTGGACTTCGGCTACGACACCCCCGAATTCCACATTGGCTGTGTTCAAGCAGTGGATGGCCCGCCATGGACGGATTTATGTGGATAATCTTGAGAAGGCAAAGCGGTATGAGATTTTTCTAAAAAATTTGCGATTCATCGAAGACTTTAAAACAAAAGGGCTAATCAGAGTTACAAAGTGGGTCTGAACCAATTTTCAGATTTGACTACGGAAGAGTTCCGAGCAAGATACACCGGGTTCCAAGCGAGGCCGAAGAGCTCGAATTCATCTATGGCCACCACTTTCAAGTACCAAAATGTGACTCAAGTCCAGGATAGCATTAATTGGATCCCGGATAGCGTAAATTGGGTCGATAAAGGACTTGTTGGCAGTGTAAAAGATCAGGGATTTATATGCGGTAAGAGAGTAACAAAATCCTACTATATTATTCTCCAAAGACACATTATTTTCTTGTCTTGTGATTTTTTTTTCTTTTTATTTCAAAGCAAGCAAAACAATATAGTCCTCCCATGTCCTTAACCCAATTTTTTATTGTCTTGTGGTTTTGTTTGCGTACATTTTTTTCCATATGAACGCATTGAATATTCTCTATAGCCCTTGAAAACAATCAACAGACATGTAAAACCTAAGCCGAATAAAAGACTTCAAACATTAAAGATTCAATACTTAGATGAATAAGGAGATCAAGGCATGATCGCAAGCTTCATGCGTTTCTAAGAGCCATCAGTTTGAACAATAATGTTGTGTAATATATTATATATGGTGGATATGGGACGGGCTCTACAATACTTTTTCACTACATCAACACATCTAAATTACTCTCTAGGTGGCTCAAAATCATGGAATTCAATGGGTCTATTAGCAGAAGTATCATACCATTTCATAAATGGTTTAATTCAAATCACAAAATTGGATACAAAAACTAAACTATGTTCCAATTCAACATAGGTCATCTAAAGCAATTCAAACCACATAATTGCATATTGTCAATTGAAGCACATCATTGCGGCACTAACCATGACTAGTATTAAGAAATATTTCGATGTAACTTTAATCCTAGTGACTCTGAATTATACACCATCGCGCTAATTCTGGTATTAATTCCATCTGCATACATACACAGGCCATAACCACCGTTGCACACCTTGCTTTAATTCTTGTATAGGATCTTGCTGGGAATTCCCTGCGGTTGGAGCTGTGGAATCTTTGCTAGCGATAAAAAAGAGGTGAAGTAACCGACTTGTCCGAGCAACAGCTAATTGACTGTGACAAAGGAAACGACGGATGCAAGTCAGGTGGGATGGTCGCTGCCTTTGATTACATTTATAGGCATGGCATAACCTATGAAAAAATTACCCTTACAGAGGTGCCCAGGGCGATTGCGACCAGCGAGCCACCTCGGTCTCCGCAACGAAGATAGACGATTATTACTCTATCCCCGTGAACGAACAGTGGATAGACGATGGCCGTGGTGGGGCAACCGGTCTCGGCCGCTGTTGACTCGAGGACCGACGAATTC
>MU091010.1:0-16441 GCA_014858505.1 Corymbia citriodora subsp. variegata
CAAAAAAAAAAAAAAAAAAAAAAACAACATCAGGGAACCAAAAAGGTTGCTGCTTTTTCATTGACAACATTTTATTGGAACACACTTTTTCATCATCTCTCTCCCAAGATCCTTGTGTTTGACGTGCAGTGACCCTGCAGGCTTCAGTAATAATTTTATTGACCAGAAAAGTCAAAAAGGTGAAAAAAAGGGGTATGATTCTTGAATGGGTTGCTTCAATGTTCTAGTTTTGCCCATTTGTTGGCTTGGCTTCGGTTTCGAATTCTGAATCGTTTTTCTTGTACTTGTACCAGGAAGCCCAAAACACATAGTTTGCCAGGTTGAGGCAACTGAGAACAGCCAGGAACCAGTAGAAGAGGTTCAGATTGTTCGGGCTCATGTTCGTCTCGTGCAACCACCCTTGCTTGCTCGGGGCGGTCCTTCTTGTGACTGAGTTTATGATGTTGACAAAGATGGTGCTCAGGAAGTAGCCGAAAGACAGCGACAGCCATGTCAAAGAAGTAGATAGTGACCGCATTCCCGAGGGTGCCTCCCTGTAAAAGAACTCCAGCAATCCAACCACCGTGAACATATCAGCAATTCCGAATATGCCGTATTGGAAAGAGAGCCAGAACACGCTGATGGGATGCAACGGATCTTCAATGGTGCGATTCCTTCTCTTCACTTCGACCAATCCGGCTATTGACATCGAGATGATCGAAAGGACGAGCCCTACTCCGACGCGCTGGAGCTGCGTGATTCCCGTCGGATGGCCACTGATTTTTCTAGCAAAGGGCACGAAAACAAAGTGGTAGGTGGGTATGAGGACGGACATGAAGAACAGTGGTATAGCGGGAATTGACGCAGATGGAAATTTGAATGAGCCAATGTAGGGATCCATGAGGAAGCCCTGTTGTACTGAGAATGTTTGCAGTTGTGCCATGCATGTGTTCATTATAACTGTGCTGAAAAGTATGGGTAGCATCCTCGTGAGTACTTTCACTTCTTCGACTTGAGTTACTGTGCAGACTTTCCAGGGTTCTGCAATTGTTCCATCACGGAGAATAGCCGCTTTGTCCAAGAACCTGGTTGATTAGAGAGATATGACAATCAATCTTAAAATATAGGATTGTTTTTAACAGGAAAATTCGACAGAGGCATCTCGACTTCCTCTATGCGACGGAAACTTGAAAAGAGAATGATTCATTGGTTAAACAAAAATTTTGGTCTTTGTTGTTGGTTGTAGGATTGAAAAGTTACTGCCAAAAACCAGATCGTCTGGGAGTTTGCAAGTAACCCTCGTTATGGACTATGGTAGGAAATCAGTTTATTACCTGAACTGGTCGGAATGTGGAATTTTCTCTTCAGATGGATCTCTTTCTTTCTCACTAATCTCATACAATTCGTCAGGGTTTACTGGTGGCGTTAAGTGTCTATTCCGAATTGAAACCACGATGACCTGAAATGCAAATATTACAGCTAATAACTACTTAACGTCAATGACCAAGAACGCGGGTTAGGTGAGTCAACCACAAAAACCTGTGCGATCTTCAAGAGAGGACTGTTCCCACGGGGAGGAAAAATGTAGAACGGCTTCCCAAGAGCAAGAATGATGAATCCAACCAATGCAGTAATTGCACCGATGAAAAATCCCCAATACCAGGACTTGTTCATGCTAACCCACACAACGCAAGTGACTCCAACGATGCCTCCAACGATTGTACTGAGCAAGTACCAATTAAAGCAACCAGCAAGAGCCTTCCCTCCATCGATACCGTTTCTATATAACTGATCGCCACCAAGTGCCGGAAGAGCACCCTTGACTCCACCAGCACCAAGTGCGAGCAGAATCATAGAGGTGTACAAAAAGAGTGCTTTACCTCCTTCAATGCATGATGATTTGCCACAAGGGTCAGGGCGAAGATTCTTGGAATACGCTTGAATCGTGACCATAATCAGTGCCTGCGTAAGATATCAGCATCCTATGAGCACAAAAGTAGAAGAAAAGAACATTCTTTATCCTGTGCTTAAGGTTAAAAACTATATTTTTGAAAATTACCACAACTTCCATGGAGCCAAATATCAGACAAGTGTAAAGTCGATTTATGTAAGTGTCCGAGATGAAGCCACCAACGAGGGAGAGCAAGCACAACGTGCCCATGAAGTTTGTGAGAGTATTTGCAGATGTTGACAGGCTGAAGTAGAGAACATAGGAAAAGTAGAGGACCATGGTGGACATGTTGGCCACAAACCCAATATTCTCTAGCATTGCCAATCCTGCATTATCAAGTGAAGGGAAAAAAAATTCCTCTGAAGTTAATTTTTCTTTTTACATACGTTTTAGATTGGTGAAAATTCATTATCAAGTTGATATGGACATGCTCACCGAACACAAACATGCAAGCCCTGTATCCACCCTTTTTCATGCTCGCCGAGCTGAGGGACATGTCCACATTCTTGTCAGCCTGCACCAGGGGATAGGGCAAAATCAGGAAAAAAGAACAGGTTGATAAGTGAAAAAATTGGCAGGAATGCGAAAAACATAACGTGACACAAACAATACACTACCATCGCTGATTTGTTTAAGTCCTAGGATGATCTCTTGATGAGTCAAGCTTGTACAATTTACCTGGTGTTTGTGGCTATGAACAACACAGAATGGATGGTAGCTATATATATATAGACCTGAAGCATCACCAGTCTCTTTCTCCATATTCTTGATAACATATATCTTAGGGCATATCAAGTTTTCCCTTTTTGTCTCATCTTAAGTAGATTCTCTATTTTGCAGAAACAGCTGTAATAAAGCACCTGCAGAGACAGATGAAGTCCGAGAAAATTGGCAATTGGACTTACCTTGGTCTTCCTCCATTTGTTGATTTGATGGCTCTTTCTTCTCCTTCCATTGTTTCTATAGAATAAATTGATGCAATCGAACAAATTCTTGAAATTCCTAATGCGTGGACAAAAAATGACATTGGCAATTCTAGCATGGTCTTGCCTGTTAGAATAGATTCAAATTGGTGGGCATTTAGCATTGTACATATTAATGGAATGATTCTCACCATCAGATCTGATCAGGCTAGAGTAATAATAAACCTCTATTGTCGGTTTCTTAGCCTATATATTTTGGGCTTCCCGGTGTTAGTATGCGACAGATGCTCAAGTTTCCTATCCCCAAGGGAGATACAATCAAATAAGATAGCTATTTCTTCACTATTTTCATTGGGGTTGGGGAAGCTAACATAAAATTCAAGGTCGCGGATCAAGACTAAAAAATCCAAAGTGGCTCCCTATTTATGTTTTGATTTCTTGAGTGACGACTTGAAGCCTCCCAATCTACTTTGCAAATATTGTCCGATATCCAATGACAAATGTAAACCTTTGTACATTATAATAGTCTTACTTATTTGAGGCCTCAAGGTAATATCCAAATATAAAAGCTCATGAAAACATAATGAAAGTTGACAAAGATGATGTCATTCTTGTCCATGAGAAATTGTGCGTAATATCCTGTAAGGAATTGCAAGAAGTATCATGCTGGATCAGTATGTTTATTACAAAAGATGGAATCAGAAATAAGAGCCATCAAATCAACAAATGGAGATAACCGAAGGTATCTCCAACTGCAGATTTTCTTGGACTTAATCTGTCTCGACAGGTGCTTTGCCGTGGCTGCTCCTGCAAAAGAGACAATAAATCTTCATAATGAAGGGAAGATGAAGACAGAAAAGGAACATTATGGAATACGGAGAAAGAGACTGGTGATGCTTCAGCTACGTGTGTATATGTAGCTACAACTCTATTCTGTGTTGTTCATAGTCACATTGACCGAGCAAATCATACAAGCTGGAATCATTCAGAGCTTATCCTAGGAATTTGAAAATATCAGCAATGATATCATATTGTTCCATCACATTAAAGATTTTCAGACTCCTGCTATTTTCTCCACTTATCAGTCTGGTTTTTTATTTAATTTGTCTGATCTGATGATGCAGGTTGACAAGAATGTGGACATGTCCCTCAGTTTGGCACGTGCGAATAAGGGTGGATTCAGGGCTAGCATTTTTGTGTTTGGTGAGCATGTCCTTACTTGACCACAGATTTCTGCTAACCTAAAAAACACGTAGCAAGAAAGATTGGCTTGAGAGAGATTCTTTTGCTGTAATATGTTATGCAGGATTGGCATACCTCGAGAATATTGGGTTTGTGGCCAAGATGTCAACCATCGTCCTCTACTTCACCTACGTACTATTGGGGTTTATCTTACATCGGTTGTCATGGTGAGTTTATAAGTACGAGGAAAATCTCACCCATTGAGCTTAGCCTGAAAGGCCCAAGACCACCTTGGGCTCTACTTCGCCTATAAACTGTTGGGGTTTGCCACATCAGTTGTTGGGGTCACCATATCGGTTATTGTCGTAAGTTTACAAGTACAAGCGAAAACTTCACCTATTGAGCTAGCTTGAAAGGCCCAAGACTGCCTGACGCTGGTATCAGAGCCCAAGGACCAAGACCACCCAATACTATTATCAGAGCACTTACCAACAAGTTTGGACTCAACTGTCGCCAATCAGGATGATGCTTTACCTCACCTCACACTTATAAAATGACCACCTGCCCCTTTTACAATTGACGTGGGATAAATCCCGACACTAAGCTGGCACTTCGAAAACAAATAACTGATGACCAATCAATTACGGCATGGATGGATCCTTGTGTTTACCAATTCGGAGTTCTCATGTTGTTTAATTTTAGGGAAACTACTGAAAATTGATGGGCAACAAGACCGCTGAACTTGAATCAGAGAAGTACAGAGCGACAAGAAACATTTATTCTTTAGTCATGAACTGCAACCTCGGATTCTACGTAAGCTTCCATTACTCATAGAAGTGGTAGCTAGGTCTCATCCGCCAGCACTTCGATCAAAGAAGTATCTGTCTCATCAAATGGCAGCTTTCCTGGGCTAGGACACTATAATTTCTCCAATGTCTCCGTGTTGATCTCAGAAGCTCGAGTATCTCTCTTGTATATACCAGGAATCCCAAAACACGTAGTTTTCCAAGTTAAGGCAACTGAGCCAGGAACCAGTAGAACAGGTTTAGATTGTTTGAGTTCGGGTCCTTCCCGTGCAACCACCCTTGCTTGCTCAGGCCGACCCTTCTCGTGACTGAGTTTATGATGTTGACAAAAATTGTGCTCAGGAAGTAGCCAAAAGATAGCGACAGCCATGTGAAAGAAGTAGATAGCGATGGCATTCCTGAGGGCGCTATCTACTTGCTCAGATTGTTCAAGTTCAGTCGCCAGGTTGAGGTAACTGAGCACAGCCAGGAACCAGTAGAACAAGTTCAGATTGTTCGAATTCAGGTCCTTCCCGTGCAACCACCCTTGCTTGCTCTCAGCGACCCTTCTCGTGACTGAGTTTATGATGTTGACAAAAATTGTGCTCAGGAAGTAGCCAAAAGATAGCGACAGCCATGTGAAAGAAGTAGAAAGCGACTGCATTCCTGAGGGTGCCTGCTTGTGAAAAAAACTCTAGTAACCAACAAGCGTGAACATATCAACTACTCTGAATATGCGTATTGGAGAGACAGCCAGAACAAGCTGATAGGATGCAGAGGATGTTTTATGGCACGATTCCTTCTCTTCACTTCGACCAATCCTGCGATTGACATTGAGATGATGGAAAGCACGAGCCCAACTCCGACGTTTTGGAGCTGCGTGATGCCAGTTGGGTGGCCGGTGATTCTTTAGGCAAGGGGCACAAAAATGAACTCCTAGGTGGGGATAAGGATGGAACAGAGGCATGACCGGAATTGTTGCCGTGGGGAATATGAATGAGCCAATATAGAGATCCATGAAGAAACCCTGTTGAACTGAGAATGTTTGCAGTTGTGCCATGCATTGCAGTTGTGCCATGCATGTGTTTATTATAATAGTACTATGGGAACCATCCTTGTTAGTACTTTCACTTCTTCAACTTGGGTCGCCTTGCAAGCTTTCCAGTTTCTGCCTTTGCTCCGTCCCAAAGGATGGTGGCTTTGTCCAGGAACCTGGTTAATCAAAGAAGTCATTGATTAATTTTGATATATGGAGATCCCTTTCAGATGTAAAATTCGACACATAGAATGTGGACCTCCTTTAGTCTTTATCTGGGGTTTTAGTAATAAACAGTTGCTGCCAAAACCCAGATCATGCAGAAGTTTGCAAATAACCTTCTGTACAGACTACGGAAAGATTTCGGTTTAGTACGAGAAGTGTTCAGTATGTTGGATTTTCTCTTCAGATGAATCTCTTTCTTTTTCACTAATCTCATACAATTAATTCTTCAGGATTTATAGGCGGAGTCAGGCGTCTACTTGCAAACCCAATGACCTAAAAAAGCCAAGACTATAGATTATTACTTATGCTCAATAGCCACAATCACAGATTAGGTGTGTCAAGAGAGGACTGTTCCCACGGGGAGGGAAACGGTCGAAGGGCTTTCCAAGAGCGAGAACAACGAACTCAATTAATGCGGGCATTGTGCCAATGAAGAAACCCCAGTAACAAGACCTATTCATGTTAACCCCCACGACGCCAGTGACTCCAATGATACTTCCAAGGGTTGTACTGAGCAAGTACCAATTGAATTAGCTTCCAAGTACCTTCCCTGGTTCCATTCTGATTGAACTGGTCGCCACCAAGGGCTGCAAGGGCCCCCTTAACTCCGCCAGCACCAACTGCTAGTAAAATCATAGAGGTGTACCAAAAGAGAGCTTTGCCTCCTTCAATGCATGATGATTTGCCACAAGGGTCAGGATGAAGATTCTTGGAATACGCTTGAATTATGACCATGCCCAATGCCTGCAAATGATATCAGCATTTCCATGAACATCAAAATAGATAAAAGAACAATCTTTTTCCTTGTCCTTAGGGTTAAAAACTAAAGGCTTTGAGAATCGCCACATCTTCCATGGAGCCAAATATCAGACAAGTGTGGAGTCTGTTTAGGTAACTGCCCATGAAGTTTGTAAGGATGTTTGCTGATGTTGACAGGCTGAAAGTAGAGTACATGTTGGGTTTATTCGACATCAGTTGTGGAAGAAGCAGGTGGTTAGTTTATAAGTATGAGGGACGTCTTAACTTTTGAACTAGCTTTTGGGACGAGATTTTCATAAGGAGCCAGAGATGACTTCTGCAGTGAACTTAGTAGAAAAAATTGATAACGTGATTTTCATCAGAAACATAGCAACAGAGGACAAAGCAGTTTGCATTTTTGTTGGGGAGATTAAGATGGTTATTAAACACACTTCTTCTCATCGATCTGGCGACTTTGCCGAGACTAACATCTTCCAATTGCCGGTGTTTAACGGTTCCCTCAAAACTTCTCGATATCTTGGCCTTTGCAACACTAATAAACAAACCGAAACCCTTTCCAGACAATTCTGCCATCCTAGGTCAGATGTATGCGGGCTGTTCATAGTTGTTCTACACATGTTCCGGTGTGCACATGAGATCCAATTCTAAAAGCTCACAGAAAAAACACAGAGCTAAACCGACCTCATCTTGAGGTAGTTTGCGCCAGGCATCATATGAACCGTGAATCCAAGATTTCCAATGCAAATTGGTGGCTGAGAATTCGTGACAGAAACCTAAAGCTACAACAGGGTTAGAAAATTTTCATGTGCACATAGATCCAAAATCCTAGTTTTTATTTTTTAATTTCAGGTCGGAGTCGGTACCTTCAATCCACTTTCAAACAGAGATATGAAATATGTAATAGAATCACTGTCGATGAGTTTAGGAATCAATTTTTTCACAAAGTTAAGTTGGGGCCAAAATCAAAACTATAGCAATTAATATTAGATGATAGCACAAATGGTTATTGAACTTAGGTCCATTGTGCAATTTTTAAATTGTGTAATGTGATCCTTGAATTTTTGGCTTAATGCGTGATGTTGTCTATAGAATTTTAATTTGTTAAATATGACTCTTAAACTATTGGTGAATGTTTAATGGATGCCTTAAATTATATGAAAATATCGAAAAGTCTAAGGATGGATCAAAATTGAACTCTAGCAATTTGGTAGAACCACTTAAGGATAATAGCACAAATGGTTTATGAATTTTGATTTAACGTATAATGTCGTTTTGCACTTTTAATTTTGATAATATGGTTCTTGAACCGTGGCTCAATACGCAATTTCGTGTTCAATGTGATTTCTCAATAATAAGTAAATTTTTAGTGTAGGTATTAAATTATTTGAAAATGTTTAAAAGTTGAAAGCGTTGTTGAATTTTAATTCAATAAATTCAAAACTTAGAATGACATTACATATTAAATTAAAATTTCATCGTGATATTAAATTAAATAAGTTAAAAGGTCAGTAGAGATATTTTATTTATTTTCCTTAAATGAAAAAAATTGTCAAACGGACAATCTAGGAGAAATCGAAGGAGTTGGGAGAAAGACGCTTGCCTTGGTTCCTTGCCCAAGCCGAAAGCCAAAGCCAAGGCAAAGAGTGTTCAAAAACCAGATTCATATCGATTCAATTTCCTTCCTTTCGCACGAGCTCCGATTGCTCGACCTTCCTTCGGCTTCCCTTCGCGACCGCAAGGCCCCCGATCGAATTCGCGAATGGCGGAATCGTCGATGCCGCCGGCGAGGTCTGACGCAGAGGTGGAGGAGATGCTGGACCGAATGCTGACTCGCCTGGCGCTCTGCGACGACTCCAAGCTCCAAGCCCTGCTCTCCAAGCTCCTCCCTCTCGCCATCTCCTCTCTCTCCTCCACTTCCTCTGCCGTCCGAAACAAGGTGCGCACGACGCGATTTTGATTCCGCGCTCGTTCGAACTTCGTTTAGTCGGTCTGATTGATGTGAGCTCCACTTCGGTGCCTGGGAATTCTGTAATCCTGCTTCTGTTTTTGTGTTTTTCCCAATTCGCGGTTCTTGCAAATTTCTCCGAGTGTGCGGGCGTGCATGCGTGCGGGTAGTGGAACTGCTTATAGGTCGTGCTTGGATACCGAAAGTGGCTGAGATTCTTTTGTAAGGCTTAGGAGGGGCTCTGTAGCTTTTAGCTTTGGTCGGTCAGTTGGCTAAGGGACTGCTTGATAACCCGGACAAAAATATTTTAGAGTTGAACCTTTCGATGAAGGTTTTCCCATTTGCTTCATCTGGTGCACTTCGCAAGAAAAAAGGCTTTTTGGATGGATCAGAGCCGCGGATTTCGTCTGTAATTGCTCTGTTAGAGCACTTATGGAGTTCTTGCTCTGCTCTTTCTTCGGAATAGGTTCCTTCTAGTTTTCCTTTGTTCCGTCTGATCCTATATATACCTGATGTGGTAGATTGTCTCTCTTTCAGAGAAATTTTTCTTACTCATATAGAAAAAAATAATTATTGATATTTGAAAGTGGAAATCTGTGAATAGCGCATTCAAATTTAAGCAATGAATTTGGTTGAATGACCCCGTAGCTATTAAGACAGAACTCTAAAAGTAATAATGCCGGATAAAGCAAGACTGATTTACAAAATTATTAATCAATATTGTCAGGCCTTTTGCATATATGGCTGGTTGGAAGGATTGGCGGTTTAGGGAAATATATATTTTTGGATAGTTTTGTTTGCTGGAAGGAACTAAATTTACTTGTGGGAAATTTTGACACTTGATGGGTGACATTGCTAGTATCACCATGATTCCCCACCTTCTTTTTTGAGGCACGGGTGCTTATTGCAAATGAAAAATATTGTGGTGGACATTGCAACTCTTCCCATGCTTCCATTGGGAAAAATTTACCGAACTTTAGAATATGGGTGTATTTCTTCTTTTTATCTTTTAAGTGGTTGTGGTGGCCTGTAGCTGTTCTTGTGTAGTGCTTTGTCTGGCATCTTTTCTGTCATTAAGTTCCACAGATTTAAATCTTCCGAGCATCTCTGCTGTTTGTTATTACTTCCTGTGCTAAGATTTTTAGTTACCTTTATGTCTAAGAACCTATTCAGCTAATCAAGAAGAAAGAATAAATGAATAGAAAAAAAAGGATGGGGTTGGTTTACTTGTGAATATTGTGTGTCTTGAGTCACTCTCTAACCTTGTCTTGTATGAGGCTAACCAACTGTTTAATGTGAATATACTATTAAAACTATAAGTGGTTGTGCTATGAAATACTCCACTGACCTCATGGATATATGACGCTGGCAGCGGCTGGGTGATGCTGGCAATTGAGTTTAGTTGCAAGTGTGGTGTTGAGGATTGAATGTTTGCACCTTAACCACAATGTGTTAATTCCTCAAACTACTAAATCAATCCCCTGGGTTCAATGCTATTTAGACTTATAATCTCCTGTAAATGGTACATAACAAACGCAGAACTTCCTAAAAAGATGGTTGCCCATTGTGTTTTGCGGAAACAGTGTAGGACAAGGCCAAATTTATGAAATTCGGGACTTGAGCAGTTTCCCGTTTCTGCAACCAGAGTGATTCAAACATTATGCTACTCTGAAGTAATATCAGACTTTGACTGGAAGACCTCTAATCCTCCTGTTTCAAAGACTCCTCATAGTGTAGAGTACAAGGTTCAATGAAAGATAATGTCGTAGAATTTTTGTTTTTGTTCCTTTTACCACCATCTTTGATTTCTGGGACAGTGGCTGTTATTCTCTTGGTCCTTTTTTGAGTCCATGTACTGAAGAATTCCCGACAATATGAACAGTAAGTACTTTATCAATATTTACTTGTAAAGTGCGACATTTTATTGATGGAATGGTACTCCTGCCACCTTATGGATCCATGTTGGCCTCATTCCTCATTTGTCATATCTCTTCTTGTGTCTTTTAAGTGTTTCTTGTTTACACGTATTCATATGCTGAACTGAATGTGTTATTCGTTTCTTCATACTTATGCAGTGTTGTCCTTGTTAAATCATTTCATTTGGGATGACCAGATTGATTTATCTTTTGGTACAGGTTCTTGAGATCCTGAGCCATGTTAATAAAAGAGTGAAACATCAACCTGAAATTGGTCTGCCTTTGTTAGATTTATGGAGAATATACACAGAAGCCAATGCTGTATCAATTGTCAAAAACTTCTGCATCTTGTATATTGAGATGGCTTTTGAACGCACTGATGTGAAGGTTTGTTATTTTATAGTGTCTGAAGTGTCTTTGGGAATTCAAAAGCTGTTATCTTGAACTTGCCTATCTAGAAAATCTTACGTGCGAATCCTGATACCAGTGCTTTTTTTTCTTTTTTTTCCAGGAAAAAGAAATGATGGCACCTATACTTGCAGCCAATGTTTCAAAGCTTCCTCATCAGCATCAAGAGATTGTTCTAAGAATTACAGCAAAGGTTTGTTTGAAGTTCTTTATTCCCCCTTGCATGCAAAGTTCTATAGACTATTCGAGCATGTTACTTGGTGCTATTTCTAGCTTTGAGTGTTCTTACATTGATAAATGTTATTGTCTCTTTCACATATTATGTCTCGACGTCTATTGGTGAGAAGAACACATCTTTGTGAACAAGCCATACTCTGACATGTTTACCACTGGAGGCATATTTAATTTCTTGGATGAAAGATATAAATGATAATAATGTGTTTGTACTATATCATGTTGATTGAAAATCTTTTACTTGTGTCATGATAATTTGGAGAGGACCAACTCCAAGTTAGGCAATTACCTCCAAGCTTTTAAGGCTGGGTCTTTTGGAGTCCTTGTAAATGGTTGCTCAAACCAATCCTAGGTTCAATCTGACCTGTTGTCTACTAAATGTTGCACGAACCTGATCCTAGTGATGTATTTTCAGCCTCTCTTTCTTTCGTTGTTTTCTTTATGTTCAGTATAATGTGTTCAATGGACTGCTTAATAATAGTATGAAGTTTCCTGATTGTGTACTTCTACACGGTTGCATGCTTACAGGTGATCAGTGAATGCCACTCAACTGGAGTCAGTGCAGAAGTTGCTGCAATGTATAGTGCTGTAAATAATTCTCAGGATAAGGAAGGTTTCATTGAATTTTGCCTTCAAAATATCTTGTATCAACCTTCATCTCAAGGGTTTGTATATCGCCTCATCAAGCATTACATTACTGCGTATGAGATGCTACTCCAAATTTTTTATCAAAGAGCTATCTTTTCTTTACAGAGGAGGAAACTACCCTGGGCTTTCAATTGCTCAAGCTAATCGTATTACTGGCAAACTTCAATTGACAAGTAATACACTTTTGATGAGAAAGGTGGAGTCATTATGATTTGAAAATCTTTCTATGTTATCTTGGCAATAAGGCAAATCTCTGTGTGGTGTATTTTCAGCATTGCCTATGCCACCACCAACTACAATATTATTCTTCTAATATCTAAGGTATCTCAATCAATTCTAATTTTGTGTGTGTGTGTGTGTGTGTGTTTTCCTGGAGCAGTTGGGCATTTTGAATGTAGTTGAAGCCATGGAGCTCACCCCTGAAGTTGTTTATCCCCTCTATCTCGCTGCTTCTGCTGACAGGTATCTTGGGATTGTAGTATGATATTTGCTCTCTCGTGGCCTGTCCTATGTATGGATGCGCTCATGTTGAATCTCATTGTTGTTGATGTTGTATTTGTACCAGTCAAGAGGCTGTTGCAATGAGAGGGGTTGAGCTTTTAAAGAAGAAGGCTTCTGGTGCAAATTTTGATGATCCATCGCTTATAAAGAGACTATTTCTACTATTCAATGGTATGGACCATGGAAATGAGTCTTTTACTGAAGATTACTCCTGTAGCTTTTTTGATTGGCACAGAGGGTTTCATTCTGTTACATGTGTGTTTGGAGAAGTTTTTATAAAAAACAAAGACGGGGGAGAAGAATAACTCTAAATAATGATCTTTCGTTGCCTTCATGGATATGGATCACTTGACCTTCTTTCTGTGGTGCATCTCATGTCTGTAGTGCACTTGATATGATATTGGCAAAATGAAATGACCTATCTGTGATTGAAGATTATATTTGCTAGGCCAACAGTCTATAATATTCCATTGTAGAGTCAGTTTTTCCATCAATGTGAATGAATCTGCCTCATCGTTACTTTGAAGGAAATTTTTTCCTGATTTGAGTTATTTTTCTTGTAGCATTTTTAGGTTTATGGGGCAATGATTCTTCATTTCCCTCACAAAGTCATTGATAAAATCCTCTTTTTCAAGCTTGCCAATGTATGAAGAATCCAAATTGTATCGTTACTGAATGTAGGGCCCACCACTTTAGGGAAAGTAGTACATAAGTGGCTAATATTTCAAAGCTGTAGGTATCACATGCTAAATTTTCGTTTTCATGTTCCTAGTGGATCAGTTTCAGTTTACTAATAGCCTTTTACTGTGCTGAATATTTCTTTGAGCAACTTCTGGAGACTTTTCTTTTCCTGGAAAGTGGCTGATTTAAGACTGTCATCCAGGAAAAAAATTCATTTAGATGATGCTGTTGTAACAGCAACACTATGTGAGAAATATAAAATTTTCTGAAACTTTAACCAGAAGAAAAATAAGATTTTCATTTGGAGCACCCATTTGAGACTATCCATAAAACTTTTGCGGCCAATCAGATCGTGCTGTCATGGACATTAAATGATGCTGGTATTTTCAATCTCTAAAAGTTTTTTCAGATTACTTTATTATTCAAGTGAAATGGACATTATCCTTATTTTTTGGCACTTATTTTTTCTCAAGAAAAATTAGAAATGTTCATCAGGGAAGTATGAAACTTATGCGGCCAATGAATTGGTGCTGTCATTAAGATAAATGATGCATAATCAGAAAAGTTTATGATAACTGTAACTCAGGGGTACCACACCTTTACAAAATTGCTGAGAGTTTGCAAAGTCAAGCAACTCTCCAAATTGCAAAGTGGCTTTTCAGCAACCCGAATACTCCAAACCTTTAACCATAATTTACACTTGTAATAGTATTTATATACCACAAATGCTCTTTCATCCAATTGTTTAAGTCTTTTATAAGCTGGCAGTTTACTCACAATGCCTAAAAGACATGAGAGTGAGAAGTCCTCTGTAAATTCTCCATGGCCCCTTATTTACATTTGAGTTCTTGGTCAATCTCTGTGCTTTGGTCTTTATATCTAATCCCAATTTATGTGTGGGGGAGTTTTAGAACATTTAAATATTAGATAAGCATAAGGTGGTCTCACTATTTCTTCAACACTCATGAAGGAGATGATGTCAAATTTATTGGTGCTAAGAAGTAAGCATCAGTCATTTTTCGTTTTTCCAATCTGCCTCATATCCCCTTAATGCTGTATTATATGCATGTTGTGCAGGTTCTACTGGAGCTGATAGTGATGCACCAGATTCTAGAATCACTCCTGCCAATTTGGCCTTGAAAGCAAGATTGATGTCCGTCTTTTGTCGGTCAATTACTGCAGCGAACAGTTTTCCATCGACTTTGCAGTGTATATTTGGGTGCATATATGGTATTCAGGGGCTTCTTCAAAACTCTTCTCCTTCAGTTTATCTTACAAAATGGACTAGAATTTTCCAATATGATAATATAGCAATTAAGCCATATTTGGAGAGACTTATGAGAGTAACTGCTTCTCTGAGAAGTAGCAAAGTAAGATGAAGCAATATAAAAGAGTGTCTGTGAAGTGCCAGTTGTGGGGAGATTTAAATGCAGCTGTGGTGAGAAGGCAGAGAGGAAAGTGCCTAATATTGAGCTAATTGTATATTTGGGTCTATTTTGTGATGTAACAGAAGGATGTTTTAAAATGCTACCCACAATGTAAGTGCAAGATGAAAAGAAGTGTGCTAGTATTTGTATTTTTGAGAAATGTTATTTCAGCATACGGGCAAATGCTACAATAAAAATAAGGCTGATGATGGTCTATATGACAATATGCATTGTGATCGAGTACCAACAAATGCACAAAATGAATGCATGTTGGTGATTTTAATTTGGTGGGGTGCAGTTGGGGGATGTCTTGGTTGTTTCTAGTTTCCTGTTGTGCCAAAATAAGTAACTTGGGATCTGCCCAGTTTCTGTTGTAATGCCCTCATTTAATATTCCATGCCTTTGATTGATGCACTATGATTTTCAAGGCCACAAGCTGTAGTAGATTTGTCAATTTGTATGTTGAAGTTTGCCACCTTGTTAAAGGTATGAAGTATCTGTCATGTATTATGCTGAGGTTATAGTTATATCTGTGGCTTTGTGTGATATAATTGATGAGTGCAACTTGTTTTGTAAAGGATGTTTCATATGAGTAAAGCCTGTATCCAGTATGTCCCGGGTCCCACTGCAAAATAATTAGTAGCTAAGGTTAAACCATTTTCTCTTGATAGTTGCTGATTTAGGCTGTCCTCCTCTATGCATTAAATGCACTTTGTCTTGTTCTTGAGTGATTCTAACTTTTCTTCTTCCTGTTTAACAATTTGTGATCTTTGGCATAGATAGATATGGATGCTCATGTTTATAATTATATCATATGATGTACATGTATCATTTGGCCCTTCCTTTTTCATGATAATTTGTATAAGTCAGTTCTTCTTCGTGCTGATACGTCTGAAATCATGATGTTATAGGACAGGGTACCACCACAAGATTGAAGCAGTTGGGAATGGAGTTCACTGTTTGGGTATTCAAGCATGTAAGGGCTATACCTTGGTTTTTATTTAGAGTTACCCTACTTTGAAGTTGGAAAGAAATATCTTGGTATGTCATTTTAAAATTGCCTAATTGTGATGCCATTTGCCATAGTTCCTATGTTATGCTCAACCTCTCGGATAAACTCCGCTCACTTAGATTTTGCTAAAGCATTCTATTTAATTGCTATAAAGAACTGGTCTTCTGCCCAATTGAAGCCTCTTCCAAACTAAACACACCTTCGAAGGCTCTAAGAAAAGAGAAAATGGGAAATAGTGCTACCTAGTGAAATGTTACAAAAATTGGAGCATCCAGAATTGACTTCTTAGATACAATGCAAGATAAAATATCCAGGTATTACATGTCTAGCAAGTGCTCACCATTTTTCAAACTGACGGAGAGACTAACTACTCCAGCTTCTTAGTGTGGAAACCCAAATAAGCACAGTAATGTGTTTGCAGGGCCCTTCTTGTTTTTTTGTGAGTCGTACCTGTGAAATATCTCTGCGTATGTCAATAGAGTCTGTTCTTTTAGTTAAGAAAATATCTGAAGACATATGCAGTGATGTTTAGCCATTTTTCTCAGTGCTGATTATTTGCCAATTGAATTATATCTTTCTCAGGCAAAGCGTGATCAGTTGAATCTGATGGGCCCTGTTATCCTTAGTGGAATTCTGAAGACACTTGATGGTTATTCAAGTTCTGAATCAGGTGAGCTTAGCATATAACAGAGTTCCCTTTATTGTAGTTCTTCCAGTCATCTTTTAAGATTAAGATCCAGCAAGTATTTAGTCCATGAATACCTATTTGCTCTGTTCATGTAGATACTAATGCCAAGGACACAAAAACATTTACTTTTCAAGCAATTGG